>PVJI01009606.1:0-64603 GCA_004026765.1 Micronycteris hirsuta
CTCTCCCTTCGCTCTGCTCCTTCTGGTTCACCAAACTTGATGAATGTATCTTCTTTAATTCCTTGGTTGTCGGACTTCCTCTCAATATGATTTTCTGTCAGATTTGGCTGCGTTTGGATGTGTAGATTTCTTTTTTTTCCCCTTGTTTGGTTGTGCGAGGCGGTACGGTACATTCACCTATGCCGCCATCTTAGGAAGTTCTACACATTCTTTTCAAATGTACATGGAACATTTTCCAAAATAGACCATATGATAGGACACAAAACAAGCCTCAACAAATTCAAGAAAATTGAAATCACACCAACTATTTTCTCTGACCACAAGGGACTGAAATTAGAAATGAACCCAAAGGAAAAAAACCCCAAACACTCAAAATCATGGATATTGAATAGCATGCTATTAAACAATGAATGGGTCAAGGATGAGATTAGGGAAGAAAACAAAAAGTTCCTTGAAACAAATGAAAATGAACTGACAACAACCCAAAACTTAGAGGACACACTGAAGGCAGTCCTGAGAGGGAAGTTCAGTGATACAGGCCTACCTAAATAAATTTAAAAAAAAAAAGAAACATTTGAAACAAACAACCTAAGCCTACACCTACAAGAACTTGAGGAACAATAACAAAGACAACCCAGAGCAAGTAGAAGGAAGGAAATAACAAACATCAGATCAGAATTAAATGGCATAGAGACTAAAAGCACAATTCTAAGGATCAATGAATCCAGGAGCTGATTCTTTGAAAAGAGAAAGAAAATTGACAAGCCTTTAAGCAGGCTCATCAAGAAAAAAAGAGAGGGGACCCAAATAAACTCAATCATAAATAAAGAGGAGATATTACAACTGATGCCACAGAAATACAAAGGATTGTAAGACTTATTATGAAGAACTGTATGCCAAGAAATATGAAAAACTAGGAAATGGACAAATGTTTAGAAAAATGTAATCTTCCAAAATTCAATAAAGAAGAAGCAGAAAGCCTGAACTGACCAATAGCAGCAGATGAAACTGAAACAGTAATCAAAAAACTCCCGACACACAAAAGCCCTGGACCAGAAAGTTTCACAGGAGAATTCTACAAAGCATTTAAGGAGAGCCAATCCCTATCCTTCACAGACTATTCCAAAACATCCAAAATAATGGAAGACTCCAAAACTCTTTTTATGAAGCCAGTATCATCCTAATCCCAAAACCAGAAAAAGACATAACAAAGAAAGAAAATTTCAGGCCAATATCGCTGATGAACATTGATGCTAAAATCCTCAACAAAATGTTAGCAAACCTCATCCAGCAATACATTAACAAGATTATACTCCATAATCAAGTGGGATTCATCCCAGGGATGCAAGGATGGTACAATATTCGCAAAACAATAAATGTAATACATCACATAAACAAAAGCAAAGGCAAAAATCACATGATCGTATCAATAGATGCAGAAAAAAGTATTCGATAAGGTACAGCATCCATTTATGATAAAAACACTTAGGAAAATGGGAATAGAGGGAGCATTCCTCAACATAATATAGGCCATATATGAGAAACCTACAGTCAACATTATACTCAATGGGCAAAAACTAAAATATTTCCCACTAAGATCAGAAACAAAACAAGTTTGTCCACTATCATCACTTCTATTAAACATAGTACTGGAAGTTTTAGCCACAGCAATCAGACAAGAAGAGTAAATAAAAGGCATCCAAATTTGAAATGAGGAGACAAAATTGTCATTGTTTGCAGATGACATGATAGTGTACTTAGAAAATCCTATAGACTCCACCAGAAAACTACTCCACCTAATAATTGAATTCGGTAAAATTGTGGGATACAAAGTCAACATCCCGAAATCAAAGGCATTTTTGTATACCAACAGTGAAACAGGTGAAACGGAAAGCAGGGAAAAATCCCATTTGATATAGCTACAACAATAAAAAAAAATACCTGGGAATAAACCTCACCAAGGACGTAAAAGACCTGTACTCAGAAAAATACACAACACTGAAGAAAGAAATCATGGAAGACACAAACAAATGGAAACATATACCATGCTCATGGATTGAAAGAATCAACATCACCAAAATGTGCATACTACCCAAAGCAATTTATAGATTCAATGCAATCCCTATCTAAATACCAATGGCATGTTTCAGAGATATAGAACAAACACTTCAAAAATTTATATGGAAGCACAAATGACCCCAACTATCTACTGCAATTTTTAGAAAGATAAGCAAAGCAGGAGGGATCACAATTCCTGATATCAAACTGTATTAGAAAGCCACTGCAATCAAAAGAGCTTGGTACTGGCATAAAAACAGACAGATAGACCAATGGAACAGCATACAGACCCCGGAAATAAATCCAAGTCTCTATGGGCAATTAATCTTCGACAAAAGGGGCAGAAGCATGAAATGGAATAAAAATAGCCTCTTCAACAAATGGTGTTGGGAAATCTGAACGGCTACATGCAAAAAATGAAATTCAAGTAACAACTTACACCACACACAAAAATAAATTCAAATTAGATAAAAGGCTTAAATATAAGTTGTGACAACATAAAAGTCCTAGAGGAAAATATTTGTAGGAAAATCTCAGACATCCCTCACAGCAACATCTTCAATGATATGTCCCCCAAAGCAAGGGACATAAAGGAAAGAATAAACAAATGGGACCTTATCAAAATAAAGAGCTTCTGAGGGGCTAAAGAAAACAGTATTAAAATAAAAAGAGAATCAACAGTATGGGAAAACCTAATTGCCAATGATACCTCAGACAAGGGTTTGATCTCCAAAATATATAAAGAACTCACATGACTCCACTTTAGGAAGACAAAAAACACAATTAAAAAATGGGTAAAGACATGAACAGACACTTCTCGAAAGAGGACATACAGAGGGCCCAGAGGCATATGAAAAGATGCTCAACATCATTAGCCATCAGAGACATGCAAATTAAAACCACAATGAGATACCACCTTACACCAGTCAGAATGGCCATCATCAGCAGAGCAACAGATAACTGTTGGAGGGGATGTGGAGAAAAGGGAACCCTACTTCACTGTTGGTGGGAATGTAGACTCGTGCAGCCACTGTGGAAAACAGTATGGAATTAACTCAGAAAATTAAAAATGGAACTGCCTTTTGACCCAGCAATTCCACTACTTGGATTATACCCTAAGAGCCCTGAAACACCAATTCAAAAGAACCTTTGCACTCCAATGTTCATAGTAGCACAATTCACAATAGGCAAGTGCTGGAAACAACCTAAGCGCCCATCTACAAATGAGTGGATCAAGAAGCTATGGTACATTTACACAATGGAATTCTACACAGCAGAGAGGAAAAAGGAGCTTATACCCTTTGCAACAGCATGGATGGAACTGTAGAGCATTATGCTAAGTGAAGTAAGCCAGACGGTGAGGGACAAATACCTATGATCTCACCTTAAACTGAATCATAACCAACAAAAGCAAAAAACAAGCAAAACTAACCAGAAACATTGAAATTAAGAACAATCTAACAATAGCCAGGGGGGAGGGGACAACGGGGAGAAAGGTTTCAGGAACCACTATAGAGGACACATGGACAGAACCAAGGGTGGGGAGGGAAGCAGGGAAGGGTGTTGGGATTGGTGGGGGAGGGGAAGGGAGAGTATGCAGACAACTGTATTTGAACAACAATAAAGTAAAAAAAAAGTAACTCATAGTTCCACTTCAAAAAAAAAAAAAAGAGCTATATCCTTAAATCCAAAAAACAAACAGAGCACCAAGTTACCTCAATCCAAAGAGGCTTTCTCCAAAACACATTGTATTAAAGCTGTCAAAAATTAATACAAAGAATTCTCAAAAAGTTATGAAAAGAAGAAACTGGCTTATTAAGGAAAGCCCATTAATTTACCATTGGTCTTCTCAGAAGAAACTCTACAAGCCAGAAGAGAACAGAGCTAAATATTTAAACTACTGAGAGAGAAGTTACCAGCCAAGAATAACACATGGAGCAAAGTTATTCTTTAAATATCAGCAAGAAATAAAGATTTTTTTTCAGACATGCAGAAGCTGAAGGAATTTATCAGCAGAACACTTCCATTACAGGAAATACTCAAGGGGGGTTTTCTACCTGAAACAATGAGCAAATGGTCACAAGATTATAAGTAAGGTCAGTAACAAACTTACAGTATAAACAAGGATAATTTGTAACAATAAACATAAAAGAGGGAGATGTAAAGTTATGAAACTGCAAAGGAGAGTGGAGATCAAGTGCATTCATATGAAAAAGGAATATTGTATATATGAAAACTTCTTTTTCATAAACCTAATGCTATCCACACAAAAAGCCCCCAAACTGAAACACAGCTTAAAATAAGGAAATACAGAGGAAAGAAGTATGGAATACCACCAAACAAAAATAACATACAGAAACATAAAATAAATTAAACAATAAATGCAAAGAGCTACGTTAAAACAAAACATAAAATAATTATGGAAAATCCTCATACATCAATAATTACTCTAAAAGTAGATGGACTAAATTCAGCAATAAAGAGATACGAGTGGCAAATTTGATTTTTAAAAGCATATGCTGCCTTCAGGAGACATGTATAAGCTGTAAAAACAAAAACAAAAAAAAAACAGACTCAAAATGAAAGTGTGAAAAATGATTCTTCAAGCAAATAGCACCCACAGAAAAACAGGTGCAGTCATACTTATATCTGTCAAACAGATTTTAATCAACAAATGTAAGAAGAGACAAATGGACATTTTATAATGATAAAGAAGACACTTCATCAAGGAGACATAGCACTTCTTAATATATATGTACCCAATTAAGGAGCACCAGAATATATAAAGCAACTACTAACAGAACTAAAGGGGGAAACAGATAAAAACACAATCGTAGCATAGATAGGGACCTTAATACTCCATTGACAGCTCCAGCTAGATCATCCAAACTGAAAATCAATAAAAAAAATGTCAACCTTAAATGACACATTAAACCAAATGCACATAATTGACATTTACAGAGACTGCCATTCCAGAACATTGGTTATACATTCTTCTCCAGTTCACATAGAACATTTTCAAGAATAGACCATATTTTGGGTCACAAAACTAGCCTCAACAAATTGAAGAGATTGAAATTATACCAAGTATCTACTCTGAACACAATGTTTTGAAATTAGAAATTAACTGCCAAAAAGGAAGGAAGGAAACCCCAAAATATGTGGAGATTGAACAACATACTACCACAAAATGACTAGGTCAAAAAAAAAAAAAAGAAGAAAGAAATAGTGAGATCTAAAGATATATAGAGACAGATGAGAATGACAATACAAATATCAAAATGTATGGGATGCCGTAAAAACAGAAATAAAAGGGAAGTTTATATCATTATAGGCCTATCTCAAGAAAGAAAAGAAATCCCAAGTAAACAACCTAACAAATTACATAATAAAGAACTAGAAAAAAAATCAGCAGAAGAAAGAAGTAATCTAAATTAGAAAAGAATTTAATAAAGAGCAAAAAGACTGTACAAAAAATTAATACAACAATGTCGTGGGGTAGATCGGACCTGCCAGAACCCGTGGTGACCGTAACCGAATGCGTGAAAGAATCTCACACTGAGACACGCGGGGGGAAAGAATCCGGGGCCACGTGGCTTGATTCCTCTCATCCCAGGAAAAAAGCCTCGAGCGTGGCTTAGCCGGGTTTTTATTGGGAAGCCCCGGATACAGCAAAATGGGAATGGCTATTCATTAGCAATGCAAGATGTTCCGGGCAACCATTAGCATAATCCCTTGGTTCCGGGGGAAGGGTCCCAGCAAGTGACAAGTCCTAGGAAGTAAGTTAATCTAATTTCTCTTTAAGGAATTCCTTTTTCCAAGAGCATGATTTTTACGCCGGCCCGCATGGGAGTGTTAATTTCCACGGAGCTGAGATCGAGACGTGGAAATTCCCAGGGGGTTACGTTTTTATCATGCGGATGAAAAGAATTCCTGTCACACAACAAAGATTTGATTCTTGGAAAAGATTAATAATATTGCCAAACCCCTGGTAGACAAGAAAAAAAAGAGAAAATACATATAATAAACAAAATCAGAAATGAAAGCAGAGAAGTCACTACAGACACCACAGATATACAAAGAATCATACTAGAATACCATGAAAGACTATATGCCACCAAACTCAATAACATACAAGAAATGGGTAAGTTCCTAGAAATATAGAACTTTCCTAGACTGAATCATGAAGATTTGGAAAAATCTAAATAGATCAATATCCAGTACATTAAAACAACCATAATTTTTTTTTATAAGAAATAAAAGTTCAGGACCAAATTGAATCACTAGTGAATTTTACCAAACATTCAAAGAAAATTTGATATCCATCCTCCTAAAACTCTTAAAAGATTGAAGAGGCAATACTTTCTAACACATTTTATGAGGCTAACATAACCATGATACAAAATTCTGGGAAGGGTAACACACACATAAACACACACACACAGAAACTATGGACCAATATCTGTGATGAATATGGATGCAAAAGTACTAATCAAAATACTAGCAAATCGAATACAACAATACATTAAAAAAATAATATGTAACTTTCCAGTGGGGTTCATCCCAGGGGCACAAGGATTGTTCAACATACACAAATCAGTAATGTAATACATCACATTATCAAAAAAAAGGACAAAGAACATATGATCTTATCAATTTATAGTAAAAATACTCAATAAAATAGGCATAGAAGAAAATTATCTCAACATAATAAAGGCCATATATGACACAACCTAAACCGATATCACACTCAATGGTGAAAAACTGAAAGTATTTCCTCTAAAATAAAGAACAAGATAAGAATGCCCACTCTCACCACTATATTCAACATACTTCTGGAAGCGACAGCCAGAACAATTATGCAAAAGCAAAAATAAAAGGCATCCAAACTAAACACACCACCCCAAAACTATTAGAAACAAAAATCAAATACAGTGAAGTTGCAGGATGAAAAGTTAATGTACACAAATTTATTGCTTTCCTATATAGTAACAAAAACTTCAGAAAAATAAATAAAATTTTTAAAGAATTTTTTTGCAATTGCATCTGAAGAATAAAATATGTATGAATAAACTTAAGAAAGGAGGTGAAAGACCTAATATATATTGAAAAGTATAAAGCATTATTAAAAGAGTTTTAAAAACACAATGAAACGGAAAGATACTCTGTGCTCACTGATTGGAAGAAACAGCATAGCTAAAATAGCCATATTACCAAAAGCCATATACAGCTTTAATGCAATCCCCATCAAAATCCCAATGTCATTTTTTTAAGAAATAGAACAAAACAATCACAAGATTTGTATGGAATCACAAAAAACCCTGAAAGTCAAAGTCATCTTGTGAAAAAAAAAAAACAAAACTGGAGGTATCACAGTACCTGTCTTCAAAGTATATTACAGAGCTACAATAATTAATACAGCATGGAACTGGCTGAAGAACAGACACACAGACCAATGGAACAGACTTGAGAGCTCAGAAATAAAATCACAAGTATATGCACAAATAATTTTTGACAGAAGAGTCAAAAATACACAATGAAGAAAAGAAAGCCTCTTTAATAAAAAGTAGTGGGAAAATTGAAAAGCCACTTGAAAAAGAATGAAACTAGATTACAATGTGTTCATGTGTACAAAAATTAATTCAAAATGATTCAAAGACCTAAATACAAGATTTAAAATAATAAATTACATAGAAGAAAACAGATATTAAACTTATGGATCTTGGTTGTAGAGAACATTTTATAAATTTGACCCCAAAGGAAAGGGAAGTAAAGACAAAAATAAATGAATGGGATGATAACAAACTAAAAAGCTTCTGCACAACAAAAGGAACAACAAAACAAAATGCAACCAACAGAATGGGAGATTATATTTGCAAACAACAGCTCTGACAAGGGGTTGATACCCCAAATATATAATTACTCATACAACTCTACACAAAACAAATGAACAATATCATTCAAAATATGGGCAGAGGCTATGAACTGACACCTCTCCCAAGAAGACATACAAACAGCCACCAGATAGATGGAAATATGTTCAACTCACTAGCTATTAAGAAAATGCATAATCAAAAGTAAAATAAGATACCAAATCATGCCTTGACTGATGTGGCTCAGTTGGTTGGAACATCATCCATGGGAAAGATTAGGAGTTCAATTCCCAATCACAACACATGTCCAGATTGTTGATTTGATCCCAGTCAGGGTGCATATGAGAAGGCAACAAATTGATATTTTTCTCTCACATAAATGTTTCTCTCTCTCTCTCTCAAAGCAATTAAAAAATATGCCACCTCACACCTGTTAGAATGGATATTATCAACAAGACAGGTAATAAAAGTTTTGAAGAGGTTGTGGAGAAAAAAGAACCCTCACTCACTGTTAGTGGTAATGTAAAGTGGTACAGCCACTATGGAAAAAAGTATGGTGAGTCCTCTAAAAATTAAGAATAGAGTTATCATATGATGCAGCAATCCTTCTGAGATTCTACTTGAAAAACTCAAAAACATTTATTCACAAAGATATATTCACCTCTATGTTCATAGAAGCATTATTCACGGTGGCGAAGACATGTAGACAACCAAAGGGTCCTTCAATAGAGGATTGGATAAAGAAGATATGGTATGTATATACCATGGAATACAAGAAGAGATCCACAAGAAGAGATGAAATACTGCCATTTGAGACAACATGGATGTACCTTGAGAACATTAGTGTAAGTGAAATAATTCAGTCAGAAAAAGCAAAGAACCATATTATTTCACTCATTTATGGGATATAAAAGTGAAACATAGACACAAACAACAATATGGTTGTTTACCAGAGGAAAGGGGATGGGAGTAGTAGAGTAAAGGAGGTCACATTTGTCACCTCACATAGGCTTTTTTCTTTCCTCTATGATTCTTTCGTCTTTTTCTTTCCATTTCTCTTTATTTCTTCTTTCGGTGAGGAAATGCTTAAGGTCTCCTCTCTTAGAAAATTTTAAGTAAACAATACAGTATTACTAACTTTGCTCACCAGTCTGTACATTAGCTCTCCAGTCTTTATTCATCCTATAACTGAAAACATGTTACTTTGACCAGTGTCTCTCTATTACCCCCATCTCAAAAACCTTGGCAATGAAATCTCTATTTTTTTGACTCTATGAATTCAATTTTTTAAAAAGCTTCTACATATGAGATCATACAGCATTTATTTTACTCTGTCTACTGAATTTCACTTAGCATAATGTCCTCTAAAGTCATCCATGTTATTGCAAATTTCATGGTCTTCCTTTTTCTCATGACTAAAAATTATTTAAAGGGTATTTAAATATTTTTTTCTTTGGGTATATACTTAGAAATATAATTTCTGGATCATATGGAGTTCAATTTCCAATTTACATTTTCACTAACAGTGCACAAGTGTCTTCTTTTCTCCACATCTTCACTAGTATTTGTTATCCCACGTCTTTATAATAACCATGTGAACCAGTGTGAGTTTATATCTAATTGCAGTTCTTATTTGCATTTACCTAATAATTGGCAATATTGAACACCTTTTACGAATGTGTTGGCCATCTATAAATCTTCTTTGGAAAAAATTATATTCCAGACATTTTAATGTTTTTAATCCAGGCTTTTTAATGTTTTAAACAATTATTTTGGCTGTTTTTAAAATATATTTTATTGATTAAGCTATTACAGTTGTCCCATTTTCCCCCTTTTATTCCCCTCTGCCCTATACACCACCTCGCACCCACATTCTCCCCCTTTAGTTCATGTCCATGGGTTATATATATATACATATATATATATATAAGTTCTTTGGCTTCTACATTTCCTATACTATTCTTAACCTCCCCCTGTCTATCCTCTACCTACCATTTATGCTCCTTATTCTCTATACCTTTCCCCCCTCTCTCCCCCTCCCACTCCCCCACTGATAGCTGTCCATGTGATCTCCATTTCTGTGATTCTGTTCCTGTTCTAGTTGTTTGCTTAGTTTGTTTTTGTTTTAGGTTTGGTTGTTAATAACTGTGAGTTTGTTGTCATTTTACTGTTCATATTTTTTATCTTCTTTTTCTTAGATATGTCCCTTTAACATTTCATATAATAAGGGCTTGGTGATGATGAACACCTTTAACTTGACCTTAACTGGGAAGCACTTTATCTGCCCTTCCATTCTAAATGAAAGCTTTGATGGATAGAGTAATCTTGGATGTAAGTCTTTGCCTTTCATGACTTCAAATACTTTTTTCCAGCACCTTCTTGCCTGCAGAGTTTCTTTTGATAAATTAGCCGACAGTCTTATGGGCACTCCCTTTGTAGGAAACTGTTTCCTTTTCTCTTTCTGCTTTTAAGATTCTCTCTTTATCTTTAATCTTGACTAATGTAATTATGATGTGCTTTGGTGTATTCCTCCTTGGGTCCAACTTCTTTGGGACTCTCAGAGCTTCCTGGACTTCCTGGAACTCTATTTCCTTTGCCAGATTGGGGAAATTCTCCTTCATTATTTGTTTAACTAAGTTTTCAATGTCTTGCTCTCCCTCTTCTCCTTCTGGCACCCCTATGATTCAGATGTTGGAATGTTTAAAGATGTCCTCGAGGTTCCTAAGCCTCTCCTCATTTTTTTAAAAATTCTTGTTTCTTCATTCTGTTCAGGTTGAATGTTTATTTCTTCCTTCTGGTCCACATCGTTGATTTGAGTCCCGGTTTCCTTCCCTTCACTGTTGGTTCCCTGAATATTTTCCTTTATTTCACTTAGGATAGCCTTCATTGTTTCATCTAATTTGCAACCATATTCAACCAATTCTGTGAGCACCCTGGTTACCAGTGTTTTGAACTGTGCATCTGATAGGTTGGCTATCTCTTTGTCACTTAGTTGTATCTTTTCTGGAGCTTTGATTTGTTCTTTCATTTGGGCCATTTTTTTTGTTTCAGTGCATCTATTATGTAGTAAGGGGCGGAGCCTTAGGTGTTCACCAGGGCAGGGCAACATGTCACTGCATTGTGACACTGTATATGGGGGAGTGGTCTGAGAGGGAACAATGGCACTTACTCCTCTCTCTACCAGCTTTCAGTCACTTCCCCCACTACCCACAAGCAAATTGGGCCCTTCTGGTGCTGATTCCCAGGTGGGTGGGCTTGTGTTCATTCTAGGACCCTGTTGGTCTCTCCAATGGACTCTCTTGTGAGGCTGGGAGTTTCTCCCGCTGCTGCCTCAATCCCCACAGGTGTTTTCAATCAGAGGTTTGAGGCTTTATTTCCCCACATTGGGACCCTGGGGTGTGCCGTCTTTCTCACTTCCCAGTTGTTCCTCCTGGTTTATCTGCACGTGAATGTGAATGTGGGACCACCCACTCCTCAATATGCTGCCTCGCTGGGTCTGCCAGCTGACACCTTGCCACAAGTCCTCTCAGCCTGGCTGCCTGTCTCTGCCCCTCCTACTTGTCAGGATGAAAGTTCCTTCTTTAACTCTTTGGCTGTCAGACTTCCATAAAATTTGTTTTTATGTCAGTTCTGGTTGTTTTTTGTTATTAAATTTGTTGTTTTTCTTCTTTTGGTTGTGCAAGGAGGCACAGTATGTCTACCCTATGCCTCCATCTTGGCTGGAAGTCTCTATTTTGGCTGTCAAGTTGTATACGTTCCTTAGATTTTTTTTTATATTAACCCTTTTTCAGGTATATGATTTGCAAATATTTTTCTTATTCCATAGATTTTTGTTTTTGTTTTGGTTTGCAAATAATAGCATCAAGACAGTGAAAAGACAACCACCAGATGAGATAAAGTATTTGAAAATCATATATGTGATAAGAAACTAGTATCTAAGTTATATAAATTACTCTTTAATTCAAAAACAAAAAGAAATAGTCTGATAAAAATGTGAAAATAATTTGAGCAGATATTTTTATTAAAAATACATAAATGGCCAATAAGAACATAAAAATATATTCAACATATTAACCATTAAGAAAATGCAAATCAAATTTGTGAGATACCACCTCATATGTACTAGTATGACTATAAGCAAGAACACAAATAATAATAAATGTTAAAAGGTATGTGAAGATACTGGTACCCTCATGCATTATTTGTGGGAATATACACGGAAATAGTACACTTTGAGAAAATGTCTGGCAGTTTCACAGATGGTTAACTAATGCAGTTACCACACAACTAATCAATTCCACTCAAGCATATACCCCTGAGAGGTGAGAGCATGTCCTCCTCTATTTTTAAGGACACTTTTGGTTTTTAAATGAACTATTTAATACCTTTTTTTTTTTTTTTTTAATCTGAACCAGTTTGTCCCATGGTAGACTACAAAGTTTCTAAGTGCAAAGACTGTTTCTTACTCATTTCTGATTCTCTAGAAAGTAGAAATATTACATAGACATAGCATTGGTATAAAGTATAAAGTAAGCTCCTGATGTAAAGGTGCAGAAAAGGTATCTAATATAAGGCAAGTATCAGTAATGCCTTTGCCCAGAGGAGTTTCATAAAGCTCTGTTAGTTAAGACTTTAGTAAAACTTAGTTTAGGATTATTTTATACCTCTATGGGTGAACTTTGAGTTAAACAAATAGTTTTAGAAAGATTAGGGAAAAGAGAAGTCAGCAAGCCTAAAGGATTTTAGCTTCTCAATTTTCCTGAAATCTAGTTAAGATTTCTGTAGTAAATTTCCGTGGTGTTATCAGCTACTCATTTGCCATGTGAGACTGCCTAAATTTCATGAATACCTATTGAAATTAGAATTTTCAAGTGTCTCCAGGTCTACAAATATTCCCCAACTTCTATTTTTTTCTACGCAACACTGCAAGCTAAAGCCCTCAATATATATATTTTTAAAGGGCATATGTATGAAATTTAATAGAATTAGTTGAATTAGAAGAAGCTGGGACAAAAAAAGGTAATGAAGAAAAAAATTGGAAAAAGATAGAAGCAAGTAGAGGGATGCTTAAAATGCTGAGGCTGGAGTAGAAAGCATGCTTTGAAAACCATGCAGTTTTGGACCCAGTGTCTCAGGAGATGATGCACAATGAAACAGTATTGGTCTAGAAGTCAGAAGAGAGGGTAATTCTGCTCACAACCACTAAATACTATGAAGAGGTATGATTGTCTACAGAAGGTCACAGAAGGGCCATGAAAATTAGGAATAATGTATTTTAATCATTTTCTTTTTTACTTTAATATACACACATCATCAGGTGGTGGTCTAACACATGTTTGTCTTCTTATCAGAAGACTTTTGCTTGAGATGAGAAATTCTACCCCTTTTGGTGTACGACTGCCAGAGACTGGTGCTCAGTGCCTGAATATGATACTTCGTTATCACAAACATGAACACAATTCAACAGCCATCCTTCTGCTTTACAAGATTTTTGTCCATTGTTCCTCCACTGCAAAGGTCAGCTGAATCCAAGCACATGGACCAAGATATAACACTTGTCACTGTAGTCTTGTAATGCAAGTACCAAAGATAGCTTTATCAATACTCAGGCTAGGTTGAATCTCAGGAACTTATTGAATATTGATTGCCAGCACTCTTTCATATCCCCATAAAATTCCTAACTGAGGGAGTTAAGAGTGTGCTCTGTCAAAGGATGTCTGGAAATCACTGACATGTACAAGATCTTAGAATTCATTTAAAAATTAAAACTGTGGGAAGAACTTGGTCTTAAGGCTATTCCTTTGAACAGAACTAGGAATTACTTTAATTTATCTTAAAAATTATTAATGTAAGTGGACAACATCAAGATATCTAAAGTAAATTCCAAAGTGGTTTTCAGATGTGACTTTCCATGATAAGAATAGAAACAAGCTTTGCTTTTGAAAGTGTTGAGTCTCCAGCACCCAGTAGTGTTCATGAATTAACTGATTTTTGTTATTGTTGTTGTTAATTCTGTCTTGTCCTCTATCACATTTTTTTCATAAAGCCATACATTCCATACTCTAAAGTGCAAGCCATACTATCAAGAGAAAAATATGTAAAACAGAAATCTTTAAAAAACATGCCTAAAGTGACTGTGTTTTTCATGTTCTTAGTCTAACTTTGTCTTTTAGAATTCAAAGTCCTGTGGGCAAAGTATTAGATGTTTTTTGGTCCACCACCATTGTTTTAATAAAGTCAAATCAGCCTGGGAATTTGTTTTCACTAATAACCCAGATGAAGATCTTCACCCACAAATTCACAATAGTAA
The DNA here is from genome assembly GCA_004026765.1 of Micronycteris hirsuta. NCBI lineage: Eukaryota > Metazoa > Chordata > Mammalia > Chiroptera > Phyllostomidae > Micronycteris > Micronycteris hirsuta. The sequence goes on from PVJI01009606.1 coordinate 14,242, forward strand.
TGCCTAAATTTCTTACTTTTTTTTTTTTGTACACATATATTAACTCTTAACATTTAGTTAGGGAACATTTCTTGCTGTTAAACAACAGTGGTTTGTCTTTAATTCTCATTATCATTTTAATTCTGTCAATGATTTTTTCTTTGTTTATCCTTCATCATCTCTTCTCTCTTCTTTTTCTTTGCTCTGAAGTCATTTTCAAGAAAGTTGATTGATAGTCACTTGCATTGAATAAACTTAAGTCATTGCATTTATGAGTTAAGACTGGACTTTGTAAATGCCCATTTCAAACAGAATCTCAGACTTTATCAAAGGATAGTAGAAAACTTGAGGGCCAATGTTTCTAAAATTTTATCGTAAGTGCCATGTCTTCGCTTAATCTTAATCATGATTCACACCCTTCTCATAATTTTAAGGATATCTTCAAACATCAAACATATTAGAGCTCTCCCGGGCATAAATCAACAAAAATACTCAGAAGAAGGAAGTACAATACTTTCTTCATGAGACCTTATGCCTGATTTCCAGTAGGCACATAGCTTGAGGATTTCTAAATCTATGGCACATGGAATGTGGTTTACTCTTTAGCTTGTGACAAGCAGTACGAGAAAATTTCTACTTGATCTGTTGGAATTGTAGTCATGTGTTTTTATAGTAAATCTTGGGTTAATTTGCTCAACCTTCAAAATCTCATCCTAATTTTAAACTTTTATGGTCATAAGCAATGACCAATTATAAAAACAAACAAAATAACAATAAAACACTTTTAAACTAGCTTGATTTGGTCTCTATTGCTTTATGTCCATCATTTTTCTCAGAAGTATTATATTAAAGGCTGGCTAATCCCCATGCACCTTTTTAGATTAAAGATGCTGTGGTGCTAGTTCTTGGAATTGTGCACATAGGGGGAAATTCCTTGACAGATATATCCTCTTCATGTTTATTTCCTGCAGTCTGCACTTTTCAGTGAGCTTGTTTATGATTGTCAGCTCCAAAATGCCATGCACTGACAGAATGATGTATGTACTTTTTATGCGACCAGAGTGGTGTCTACAGCAAACATCCAATATGTCCATATATACAGTGATTCTGACACAGACATCTCTTTCCTTTCATTTGACCCTTTTATAGAGACTCATGTTGTTTGTTTTAGGTAATCCCTATGTCAATAAGGGCTTAAACACTTTGAAAAAAGAAAACAAAATGAAGTACCAGGGACTTACTGATATGAAAACTGGTGTCTTAAATTAGAAGAATAAATATTGGTATTAGTATGGCAATCAATTGAGGCAATGGGTAAAATTATTTGGTCTGATACTAGTTAGAGAGAACATAATAGCTATCACATATATAGCAACTTGTGGATTTAGCTTTGTACTAAGTACTTATGTGCAATATAAATTATTCCTGAACCATTTACTAAGTACCATTTACTAAAAGCCTCATATGCATGTGGCCCTGACCTAGATACAACTCACCATTTATATTTGTGTAAGAATAGTTCTTTATTTTATGCATATCACACTGCACAGCTACCATGTTTTCAATGTCAGTCATATGTATAGTATTCTGACGGTCTATACCTAATTCAAAGATAAAATAGTGATAACAATAATATAACACTAGACTGTATTTGTTAAGTAATTTTTATGTATGGAACATTATGCTAATTTTTTACACAAAAAGATAATGATATTGACCACCATATGATACAGACATATGGGTGCTGATGATATTAGCCACTGTATGATAAACACCTATACTTGCAAGACAAGGAGCCAGCATTATTCAAACTGGTACAATAAATGTATACAAATTTTGCAGGCAAGGAAAGGGAGGACTAGGGGCAGTTAATGTATCACCCAAGGTCACACAACTAGTAAATTAAAAGACTTTGTATTGAATCTGGGTTAGACTAATCCAGCAGCGTGATCTCCTCCCACTCTGCTACACAGTGTATGTGTTTGTATGAGTGAGTGTGTGTATGTGTATAAGTGTGTACATGAACACAATGAAGTCACTCATTTTATGCTTTTCTACAAATCTGAAATTGACTTTTGACAAAAGACTTTTGACAAAAGACTCATAACTCACAGCTGATTTTTAAAGAATTACACATTATTTAGAGCAAAAAGAGTCCTTAAAAAGGAAATCTCATTTATTCAAGCCATGATTAATGTAGTAGATTTGATTTGTATTTTAAAATATATAATTATTCTGCTCATTCAAAAAAAGGATATTTTCTTAACTTCATTTATGAAATATATTGATCAGAATTCAGAAGCCAAGAATATAGTAATTATATCTGTTGGTAGAAAAAATCCAACAATGAAACAATAAAACCAAACTGAGTTTCTGTAAAGCAAGGCAACTAAACAGGGATCACCATTATCTATAGTCAGAATTAAAACAAAAGAAACAAAATGCCACACACATTTTTGGCTGCTTCTGACACTGATTCACTAATTACTATCCTTCTGTTTTGTGAACCCAGATTTAACTAACAACTTCATTACTTGTAGTTAACATGCCTGTGATAAATATGATGGCAGCTTTTAGCCCAGCCATACATATTGTTATGTTTCTAGGTCATGGGAAAAAAATGAGTTTCAGTGAAAGGGTTATCTAGCACATTGCTTCGGTCATGGCGAACACAGGGTATATTTAAAATTTTTGTCTTTTTTTTTTTATCTGCCTAGAACTTGGAGTATCTTACATCCCATACCAACAGCCCATCATTCATTGTCAATGAAGTCTACCACTACTGCTCTGAACCTTTCATTTCACATTAATGTCTGCTTCCTGGCTCATCCCATCATCCCATGGCTCTCAGCTGATTGCCTTATTCGGGCAAATGCCGTGCCATGCCTCTTGTGCCCTGACTCATGATTTTTCTCCAGTAATTAAAAAAAAAATCCTTTTCAAAAATAAATTTTTCTTTCCCTTTGGACCAATGCGCGCTCTCTCTCTATTTTGAAATGACCTCTTCATGCCAATTAAGTATGGGTCTAGTCCACACTAGTAGATAAATATTTCAGGTTTTTCTGGGGGTTTTTTAAATAAAATCAAGTGATTCCCTTTCCTCTTTACCACCACCACGTTTTTGAAATAGGAGCAACTTGCCCTGTTGCTCTCTCATTTCAGAAATTATGCAGAAGTATCCTTTCTGAGTTGATCTTCTGTGGGTGATCAGTGTGTGATTCAAACCCTCACATTAGTATTATCTTCTTTCACTTTTGTTTTATACTTTTTAGTCATTCATTCCACTCTCACAGTGAAATGAGATTTGAGAAATTACTGAGAAGGGGTCACAACATAATTACAGTGAGCTTGAGAAGATGCTTGCAGGCAAAACTATTTTATTTCCCCTCAAATAACAATTCATAGACATCCATTAATTCCTCGATCAGGGTTAGCATGCAGAAAAATAAGGGTTATTAAAGAGTTCTCTGTAGATGTAAAATATTCATGAATAATATCTTAGTTATTATGGAGGAAAGGAAGTTATTGTACATAAATGTGCTCACCAATTTAGTATATTATTTTACTTAATTCTTATTTTAAGCCTTTGAAATAAATGTTAGAATTAATTTTATTTTATAAAGGAGGAAATTAAATATTAGATAAGTTTATAATTACTTTAAGTTTGGATAACAAGTAGGTGGATGAGCATGAATTCATAACCAGGTACAGTTATCTTCAAAGATAACATTTCTATCTCATTACACATTACTTAGGAATGGTATTAGAAAAAATGTAAGTTAGCAAAAAGTATGTTTTTCATTGCTGATGAATATTCCCCTAGCTCCTTTTTTCTCTACAAAATCACTCCTTTTTACTTTATTAGGTATTTAATTAATTTGCCAATAATCTAATAAGTGTTGATGCCTTTAATATTTGACTTTAAATAATTGTATGCACTTACCAAGAAATTGTGAGATGATAAATTCCATTTATGCTTAAAAATTTTTGAGGCACCAATGATCTCTGAGTGGGTAAAAATTAATTTGAGAAGAGAAGGGACTAGAAATTACTTCATGTAGAAAAACAATCATCATCTAAGCATGCATCATGAAATAGAGCTTCTTGAAAACTGGAACCCCCATCTTTGGCAGTGCCAGATCGTAAGGGTACTAACTGCTTCATGCTAACTGTATCTATGTTATAGTAGAAACATATCAAATGCTCAATAAGACTCTTTAAATTGACTAGGATAAACTGGGGATGAAAAGGTCAGAAGAGGCCCACAACATGGTGAGAATGCAATTGAGGGCATATTAAAAGAAAAGTTGAAAAAAAAAAGATTTAGCTTGTGCAAAGATTTAAGTTTAAATATTTTCAAATATTTAGTAGAATAAATTATAAAGAATTGCTGGGCTTCTTTTGAACTAGATTTGAGCTTAATGGAAGAAAAAACTTTTAGGTAATTAAAGTTGTCCTGAAATAAAATGAACTACTTGGTGAGGCAGTGAATCCCCCATCTCTGAAAGTGTGAAATAAGACACTACATGACCATTTATTTGGAATTTATACATCTATTTAGAGGGTTAACATAGATGACTTAATCTCACTTTTCATTCTGAGAGCCTATGATTTGATACTTGGCTATGTCTCTTCCAAGAATATTTTAACTTGATTACTGTAGCTTGAGCCAACACAATTTGGTGGATCTATGACCAACTCAAGAGACTCTTGATTTTCTTTCTCAGTATTTTGTTATTTGTTATATACCTTTTTGAAGTCTATTACAGTTGGAGTCAATACATTGTCTCTCTTAAATTGACTAGTAGCTCTATTCCCAGCTCAGTTCCTTCTTCCACAGAGAGAAAAAAAGGGCTATCAACAAGAATGTGTACTGAGGTGAGGGCCAGTCACTATTTTGAAGAATAATTTTTTATTCAATATTTGCTAATTTTTTTTCTACTTTCTGCTTTACTATTAACAGTTTGTAAAATCATAAAAATCATTGTATAAACCAAAGAGTTGAAAGTTAGGACCACAAAAAGGTGTTTCTGAAATGAGTTCACAATGTTGTTAGATTTTGAATTCATGGCAAGTGAGCACATATGCACATACAATTACTCTCAGTTTATTTATTCAAGAATACAACACTAAATAAATATGATGCTCTACAAAGCAAGAGCAGGTGTAGCATATTTCAGTAGGCATTTTATTTATTTCTCATGTCCACAAGGGGCACAATGCTACTGCTGATTCTGTACTACTAGGGTCTGGAAAAAATATCATAAACAAGTTAAATAATTGTTAAGTCCCTGTAATTTTTACTTTAGTTTAAAAAGTATTTCCAGAACATGCACAATAGCAATCTATACATTTCTATTTAAATAAACACAATAATCATGAAAACATTAATCGGGCATGGCAACCAGATGAAGAAAAACAAAGGAATAATACACAGAGTATGTTATTAAGAGATTCCAGGCTACCTGAACACATGAAACACATAAATGATTTATTTTTGGCCATTATTTTAACTTGATGCTGTCATGTTTTTCCATTTTTTTCTAAATTTAAATATCTTATTTGTTTTTATATGTGTTTTGTTATTTTCTGGTTTAAAGAGTGCTTTGTCACGTATTAAGCACATTATGGATTTCCAACTTGCTTTAGGCCCCATGAGTGTATTGCACTGGCATGCAAATCGTTCCAATCTCCAATTGCCTGCTCATTTAATTTATCTGTTGTTTATCTCTGTTCCAAATCATTAATAAAAATGACAAATTAAATGCAACTAACTTTCATATCCATGGCACCTTGCAGGAAAGCCTTCTGGCTGAATAAGCTTCTACTTATCATTGGACTTGAAGCCTTTTGGCTATTTTTCAATCCATTAAACAGTGCTTCAAATATAATCCAGGTTAAATTCATGGTTTCCAATTATCTAATAGAATGCAAGCATTGTTGGATATTTTTACTCATTGATCTGTACCAATTTGCATTTTCATCATAAATGCTTTATATTCTTGGATCAAAATACTTCATTTTTGTTTTAGTTATAGGTCTAATGGTTGATATTAAATGTTACAGATGATAATGAGAAAGAGATTCTATTTCTGCAACTTGAAAGTAGGTACCTCAATAGACTTTCCAAGCCATCTTTTTATTGCTTTTCAAATTAGAGATATTCTAGAGCAAATAACTGGCATGAGGAATGCATCAGTCACAGCCTTTTAAGATATGAAGTCACCTGTCCCTTGTCCAGCTCCCTGATGGTTTATCTGAAATTTATCAATATATTTGGTTACAGAGTCTTAATTATAGAATGTCTAATATTTACAGGAAGGAGAGTTTTTCTTAAAAAAACATAGTCATTTTGAGATATCTCTTTGTAAAACTATTACTTTTCTTTGACAAATGAAAATGAGAATCTTCCATTATAGATTATTTTTCTAACATCCTTTAAAAAAATCTTTCTACTATTCAAAGATTTACTTAGCAAATTAACTTTTATGTAGATCTTTCTGTATTCTCAGTTAGACAAAACTAAAATTTACTTGGGGATGGTATTCTTTGATTACTGCCTGTTATTATAATATAAACATTCAGAAGCCCATATAACTTATAATGTAGAATTTTATAATATTTCAAGATGCCTAAAATTTGCAAAAATACATTAATAAATTTAATATCATTTGTTCATAACTTAGACCAAAATTGGATGTTAAAAAGGAAACTTGTTGGAATTGTATGAAATATTGGGATAAATTACCATGAGAGTTGAGAAAAGATGAATACAATAACAGTAAATTATTATATTAATATACAGTTTTAGATAAATCCTGGACAGAAAATACGGCCTTGTCCTCTGTGATCATTTTAAAATGATTCTGGATTGAGAAGATGGTGGTGAGGTTCGTGGGAACAGAGCCCAGTTCTCCCTGCACCCAGATGGAACACCTAGCTGATCTTCTGAAGAACAGAGTGAACAGCCAACGGAATCCCAGCTTATATGAAATTTGGAGGCAAAAATTTCAGAAAACATTGAAAAACAGATAGTGAGGAGATTGTGCTGGGACAGTAAGGTCCCTGGGATCTGTTTTGGGACCAAGGCTGCTGCAGCCCCTGCCCGGTGCCTGCCACAGGATATGGGGAGGAGCATTAGATCACCAGCTCCCTCCCCTACCATCGCAGAAAGGACAGCCATGTACCAGGAAGGACCTGGATGATGGAAGGAATAGAGACCAAGTGGGAGACACACAGAGGTGTTACACATCCACTGGGATAGTGGACGCTGGCACCAGAGAAATTGAGTGCCAGGTGATGCCTAGAGAAGGGAGGAGTTGGGCTGTGACAGACCCTAACTTGGATAGTCTATGGACTGGTTGGAAAGTTGGACTGTGTGAGAAGCTGTGAGCTTGCTAAGAATGGTAGGCTTCAGCTTCATAAGGAACTCTCAAGCAGAGATTGGCTCACCCAGAGGATGATTTGAGCTGCACTTGCCCAGAGACTGAGTGGCCAAGTGGAACCACGTGTCTAGATTGTCTTCCACTGCCTACCCAGAGGCCGATTGGAGCTGCATGCCAGAGACTGAGTGGCTGAGTAAAACAGCGTGCCTGCAATTGACTCATGCTGTGTGCAGCTGAGTGGCTGATTTGAGCCTGGCAGCTCACAGAGGACCTGGGCCAGAGACAAGGAATCTGTGCATATTGCAGCCCAGACACGGTCCCCATCCTCTCAAACCACAGGAAGGGAGAAAATTGAAACCCAGCCCCCTCTTTCCATGGCATCCAGGAAGACCAGCAGAACTCCCTGAATAGCTTTCAAGTCAGCAGGAGGCTTGTGTTTTTTTCTTTCCTCTATCTTTTTTTCCTTTATTTTTCAACCCCTAAGTGAGACAATAAGACATGGAGTTACAAAAGGTCCACAGAAAGATTGAAAGGGGGAGCACAAGGCTAACCACAAAAACTGAGAAACTGTGACAAATGTCACTTTGCTATCCCATAGAGCTAACATTTTATTGTTTATGTGTATTATTATTTTTATCATTATTTGTATCACTTTTATTTTATTAGTATTTTTTGTTATTTTGCTTCCTTATGTTCAGTTTTCCTTGTTTTATTTCTGTTTAATTTCATTGTTTGACTGGTTTTCCTTATTCTCTCTTTATTGTACTTTAATTTTCCTTCTTTCACTCGAACTGTGGTCCAATAACACACAATTCTTGATTGGGTATTTTCTATTCTGATTATCTAAATCATATATTTCTTGTCATATTACTGTTGTTCCAGTACTATTGTAAATAATTGTTGTTCCTTACAATTGTGCATACTGCACAGCAACCCTCCCTGATATTAGCACACTTCACTTTAATCCTGAGCATTATTATTGTTATGGTTAATTCTATTCTTTCACACTATGTCTATTTCTATCCTTTACTCTCACTATATTTCATCATCTAGCCTGGCACAAGTGCTCTGTTTTCTGGATTCAGCTCACAATCCTCCTCCCCTTAACAATAGTTTTATTTCTCTTTCACCTTTTATAAAAAAAAGTGGCTAGTTGAGTGAAATATCACAGTTAACACTATACTTATCCAAAAGGATCTCCTATCTCTTCTCTACTTGCTGGTACCTTAAATCCCATAAAATACTCTCTTGCTGTCTTAATCCATTTTGCCTACCCCCTGCCACTGATCACATACAAGAATATGTGGGAGCTGTGAACATCAGTATACTTACTTGAGGAGAGAACCCACCAAAAAAGGAACCACCAAAAAGTAAAAACCCAAGTACAACAAGAAAGCCCACAGAAACAGAAGAAAGGGCAAACCTAGAGCATCCAGACAAAGAGATCAAAGAGACCACACCACTGAACCCCACTAAATTCCTACCAGAAAAGTTCACCCTACAAACACATGTAGCAAAGCAAAGCACCAAGAAGTGCAGAAACAAACAAAAAGAGTCACCTGAAATGGGGAGATGAAAAAAAAGAACACGCGGCCAAAATTAATGGAAGACTCCCCACTAAAAGAGCTAAATCGAATGGAGGTAACCACACTATCAGATATAGAATTCAAAGTAACAGTTATAAAGATGCTCAAGGAACTCAAAGACAACTACAAGGAACTGAGTGAGAACTACATCAGCATGAAAAGGCAAATAGAACTTATAAACAAAAACCAGAGAGATATGAAAACATTTTTCAGAAATAAAAAACACTCTAGAAGGAATTACAAGCAGGCTGGATGAAGCAGAGAATCAAATTAGTGAGCTGGAGGATAAGGTGGGAAAAAACACCCAGAAAGGGCAAGAAAAGGAAAAAAGAGTCAGAAAGAACAAACAGGCGGTAAGAAAGCTGCAAGAAAACATGAAATGTAATAATATCCGTATAATAGTGATCATAGGAGGAGAAGAAGAATAGCAAGGGACGGTAAACTTGTTTGAAAAGTAATGATGGAAAACTTCCCTAATTTTATGAGATAAAAAGTCACACAAATCCAGGAAACACAGAGAGAGTTCCAATCAAGAGGAACCCAAGGAAGCCACTTCAAGACACATCATAATTAAAATGGAAAAATTCCAAGACAAAGAGAGAATCTTAAAGGTGGCAAGAGAGAAACAAGAAATAATATGCAAAGGAGCCACAATAAGACCAGCAGCTGACATCTCAATGAAAATGCACCAAGCTAGAAGAATAGAATGGCAAGAAATATTCCAAGTAATGAAAACCAGAAGATTGCAACCAAGACTACTTTATCCAGCAAGGCTCTCAATTAAAATGGAAAGCCAAATAAGGAGCTTCCGAGACAAAAGAAGTCTAAAAGAATACACCTCCACCAAACCAGCTCTGCATGAGATGCTAAAGGGACTACTTTAAGAAAAGGAAGAAAAAGAGTGAGAGAGAGAGGAACACAGGTTAAAAAAATGGCAATGACTAAGTACCTATCAGTAATACCCTTAAATGTAAACAGATGAAATGCTCCAATCAAAAGACATAGTATATAGATGAATGGATAAGTAAGCATGACCCACACATATGCTGCCTACAAGTAACCCACCTCAGAACAAAAGACCTTCACAGACTGAAAGTGAAGGGCCAGAAACAAATATTCCAAACAAATGGACAGGAAAAAAAAAAAAAAAAAAAAAAAAAAAAAAAAAAAAAAAAAAAAAAAAAAAAAAAAAAAAAAAAAAAAAAAAAAAAAAAAAAAAAAAAAAAAAAAAAAAAAAAAAAAAAAAAAAAAAAAAAAAAAGGGCCATTGAAAGAGACCCAGAAGGTCACTTCATAATACTCAAGGGAAGAATCCATCAAGAAGATATAAACATTATAAATATATATGCACCCAACATAGGAGCACCCAAATACATAAGAAAATCTTGGAGAACTTCAAGAAAGATATTGACAGCAACACAATTATACTAGGGGATTTCAACACCCCACTGTCAAAAATTGGTAGATCTTCCAAACACAATATCAACAAAGATACTGTGGCATTGAACAATTTACTAGAAGAAATGGACTTTAATGATGTATAGATAGAGCCTTTAATCCCAAAGAAGCCAAATATACATTCTTTTCAAATGATCATGGGACATTTTCAAAGATAGACCATGTGATGGCACAGAAAACAAGCCTCAACAAATTCAAAAAAATTTAAATCATATCAGGCATTTTCTCTGACAACAAAGGACTGAAACTAGAAACCAACCTCGTGGAAAAAAAATCAAAAACACTCAAACTCATGGAGATTGAACAGCATGCTATTAAACAATGAATGGGTTAAGAATGAGATCAAGGAAGAAATCAAAAAGTTTCTGGAAACAAATAAAAATGAACTCACAATAACCCAAAATGTATGGGACACAGAAAAGCAGTACTGAGAGGGAAGTTTATAAAAATGCAGGCCTAACTAAAAAAGATAGAAACATTTCAAATAAACAACCTAATCCTACATCTACAATAATTCAAAGAATAGCAACAAAGACAGCCCAGAGAAAGTAGAATGAAGGAAATAATCAAGATGGCAGCAGAATTAAACAGATTAGAGAATAAAATCACAATTCTAAAGATCAATAAATCCAGGATCTGTTTCTTATAAAAAATAAACAAAATCAGCAAGCTTTTAAAGAGACTCATCAAGAAAAAAAGAGAGAGGACCCAAATAAACACAGTCAGAAATGAAAGAGGAGAGATTACAACTGATACCAAAGAAATACAAAGGATTGTCAGAGATTACTATGAAGAACTATATGCCAAGAAATTTGAAAACCTAGATGAAATGGACAAACTTCTAGAAAAATATAATATTCCAAAACTCAATGAAGAAAGAGAAAGCCAGAACAGACCAAAAACAACTGACTAAATTGAAGCAGTAATAAAAAAACTCCCAACACACAAAAACCCTGGAATGGATGGATTCACAGGAGAATACTGCAAAGCATTCAAGGAAGAGCTAACCTCTATCCTTCACATACTATTCCAAATAATATAAGAAGATGAAAGACTCCCAAACTCTATGAAGTGAGCATCATCCTAATCCCAAAACCAGATAAAGACACAACAAAGAAAGAAAACTTCAGGTCAATATCTCTGATGAACATATATACTAAAATCCTCAACAAAATATTGGCAAACTGCATCAAGCAATACGTTAAAAAGATCATACACCATGACCAGAAATTAAGGAAGACCAAAAGTTATTCATCTCAAGGATGAAAGGGTGGTACACAAATCAATAAACATAATACATCACATAAACAAAACAAAGACAAACATCACATAATCATATCAATAGATGCGGAAAAAGTATTTGATACAGTACAGCACCCATTTATGATAAAAACACTCAGCAAAGTGGGAGTAGAGGGAGCATTCTTCAACCTAATAAAGGCCATATATGAGGGACCTATAACCAACATAATACTCAATGGGCAAAAGCTAAAAACTTTTCTGCTAAAATTAGGAACAAGACAATGCTGTCCACTGTCACCACTTCTATTTAACATAGTATTGGAAGTCCTAGCCACAGCAATCAGACAAGAAAAGGAAATAAAAGGCATCAAAATTAGAAAAGAGGAAACAAAACTGTCATTGGTTGCAGATGACATGATAGTGTACATAGAAAATCCTATAGACTCCACAAAAAAACTGCTTGACCTAATAATTGAATTCAGCAAAACAGCAGGATACAAAGTCAATATTCAGAAACCAAGGGCGTTTTTGTACAACAAGAATGAAATATCAGAAATAGAAATCAGGAAAAAATTCCATTTAATATAGCAACAAGAAAAATAAAGTACCTAGGAATCAACCTAACCAGGGAGGTAAAACACCTCTACGCATTAAACTATATAACACTGAAGAAAGAAATTAAGGAAGACACAAACAAATGGAAACATATATCATGTTCATGGATGGGAAGAAAGAATATGATCAAAATGTCCATACTTGCCAAAGCAATTTATAGATTCAATGCAATAACCATTAAGTTATTTCACAGATATGCTTTATGGCATATTTCACAGATATAAAACAAACATTTCAAAAATTTATACAGAACCATTAATGACTCCAAATAGCTGCATCAAATTTGAGAAAGAAGAACAAAGTCAGAGGGATCACAATACCTGATATGAAATTGTATTACAAGGCCACTGTAATCAAAACAGCCTGGTACTGGCATAAGAACAGATGCATGAACTAATGGAACAGAATCAAGAACCCAGAAATAAACCCAAGTCTCTATGGTCAATTAATATTTTACAAGAGGGGCAGCAGCATAAAATGGAGTAAAATTAGCCTCTTCAACAAATGGTGTTGGGAGAGCTGGACAACTACTTGCAAAAAAATTAAACTTGATCACCAACTTACACTATACACAAAATTTAATTATAAATTGTGACACCATAAAATTCCCAGAGGAAAACATAGGTAGGAAAATCCCAGGTATTCCACAGAGCGATATTTTCACTGATATGTCCTCTAGAGCAAGGGGCATAAAGGAAAGAATAAACAAATGGGACCTCATCACAATGAAAATCTTATGCATGGCTAAAGAAAACAGCATTAAAATGGACAGAGAACCAACCTTATGGGAAAACATATTTGCTAATAATACCTCAGGCAAAGGTTTGATCTCCAAAATATATAAAGAACTCACATAACTCCACTCTAAGAAAACAAGCAACCCAATTAAAAAATGGGAAAAAAAGTTGAACAGACACTTCTCCAAGGAGTACATATACAGGGTTCAGAGACATATGGAAAGATGCTCAATATTGCTAGCCATCAGAGAGATGCAAATTAAAACCACAGTGAGATACCTCTTGACACTGTTGAGAATGGCCATCATAAACAAAGCAATAAACAACAGTTGTAGAGGTTGTGAAGAGAAGAGAATCCTAGTGCACTTTTGGCAGGATTGTCAACTGGTGAAACCACCATGGAAAACTATGGAATTTCCTCAGAAAACTAAAAATGGAACTACCTTTTGACCTGGCAATTCTACTGTTGAGATTATACCCTAGGAACCCTGAAACACCAATCCAAAAGATCCTATGCACCCCAATGTTGATAGCAGCACATTTTATAATAGCCAAATGCTGGAAGCAACCTAAGTGACCATCAGTAAATGAATGGATCAGAAAACTATGGTACATTTACACAATGGAATTCTGCACAGCAGTAAGAAAGAAGGAACTCCTACTCTTTGCAATAGCTTGGATGGAACTGGAACATTATGCTAAGTGAAATAAGCCAGGTGATGAAAGACAAATACTATATGATCTCACCTTTAACTGAAACCTCATGAACAAAATGAAGAAGCAAGCAAAATATAACCAGAGACATTGAAATTGAGGACAGGCTGGCAGTGACCAGAGGGGAGAGGGAACCGAATAATGGGGGTAAAGGGTGAAGGGTTTACAAGAATAATTATAAAGGATGCATGGACAATAACAAGGTGGGGGGCAGAAACATAGGAAGAGGTAGGGAGGGCTAGGGTGGTGGTGAGGGGTGGGCAGGGAAAGGCAGAAAACTGTTCTTGAACAACAATAAAAAAAGAAAATAAATAAATAAAATGATTGTGATTATGTGGCTAGTGATATCAATTTGTGTCTGATGTTCTTATTCTCATAGAACACTAGAACAATATACCTTTATAAAACATACCTTATGAAAAATATGCCTTATTTTCTACATAGAGATTAGTAAAATGTCCAATTTAGTCTAAGCTTATTAATAACTTTTGTAACATTTAAAACCTGCATTGAGAGTGGTGTTAATTCTGGGTATGTAAGGATTCCATATAACCAGTTTTAAAAATGATAATATTTTGGTTTCTTACAAATCATTATGCTTATATTTCTCTTTAACATTATCTAATATTGAGCATTGTTTTAATAATAGGATTATTTATACACAGCCAATTTGAAAAGTCAAGAGGAAAAAGGGTTATGTATATCAGAAGAAATTGTAATGAACTACAGTGTAAAAAGGTTCATGTTTAAATTATTAACTTTATTTTATGGTACTTTTAGAAGACTATCTGTTTGGGAATATGTATTTAATGTATTAATAGAAAATGGGGTCAGTTAAGTTAATTGAATTTATATTATAGATAGCCTTTACGGTAAGGATGAGAAGTGTAGATTGTTGTACAAGGAAATAGGGAAACCTGGCTGATTTTTGATAAGACAGACATGGATTTAAAAAAAAAAAGAGGTCAGAACCATAAGTAAGTTTGAGATAATCTGGGTGTGATGCATAACAACCTGATATATATATATATATATATATTACCTTTTGGTTAGGGGTGGTGATCCCACTCAGACTTTGGTGAAATACAAATGAAAGCTAATTATCATCACAAAAAATAACAGCGATAGGCACAAGGGATAATGGTATCACAAACTTATAAAAATTGACTATAGAAAGATAGTGGTTCAAAGAATATTTTGAATTTTGCTGCAAACAAGTTAAATAATCATCATCAGGAGTAAACAGACTCAGAACAAGTGCTATTTTAGGTTTTGACAAAAATTTCGGTTTTACCCATGTGTAATTTATTATAATGAGGATGTGTGTAATTATATGAAGGTAATTGTTATAGATAATAATAGCCAGCACGAACTGTTTATGTTATAGGCACTGCCTTAAAGTCTTTATTTGTATTAATTAATTTAATTTATCCATTAGCTCTGACACATAATATTACTATTTCTATTTAATAGATGACAAAACAAAGGTACTTGGGATTAACATAATTTCCCCAAATGATATAGTTTGGGATTGAAACCCAGAAAGTCTAACTCATGAGCCTATTCATTTTATCATGGAATTACAGACATTGGCCTAGTATTATAATAGGAAAACATATCTAGAAAATAGTGAAAGCCAAGGCTCAGGTGAAGTAACTAGGTGACTGTGTCCCAAATTTAAGGAAGCATTTGCAGGATCCTGAGAGCAAGAGTCCTTAAGAGTCCTGCTCCCAAGGAGTTTTGGTCCTGAGACAGAAGCTTAATGACAATTCATTCATATGAACTTATGCTCTATCAGATGGGAAGTATAAGACTGAAAGGAGAGATCTGGGGAGAAAATATTGGGATCAATACAGGTCAAGAAGAGGAGCCAGAGCACAAGAGAACTGGAATCCTAAAAGAATCAGAGTGAAAGTGTGGAGTATTGAAATGTTTTAGCACTTGAACAGAAAAAAAAAAAATTCCAGAAGGAATGATTGGTCTGAGAAACAAATTACCTCAAAACTTAATGATATAAAGCATTATTAAGTTTACAGAACCCACAAGTGAGAAATTTAGAAAAAGGCACAATGGGAATAAATTCTCTCTGCTTTACAATGTCTGGTGCCTCAAATGGGTAAAATCAAAGGCTAGAGGAATTCAACAGCTGACAGTGGGAATCTCCTTAAGGATATTCATTTCTGTCTGCTGGCTGAACCTGGCTGTCACCTGGGACTTTAACAGGAACAGCATAGATAGCCTTACCCTATGGCCTGGCCTGTTCACAGCATGGTGGCTGGGTTCAAAGCACAAGTATAGCAACAGAGAGTGCCAATAAGAAGCTACATTCTTTTTATTGCCTAGCTTTGGAAGTCAGATAGTATGGTTTCTGTTATATTGTACTGGTCAGAGGAGTCATAGGCCTGCCCAAAGGAGGGGGAAATAAACTGCATCTTGATGGGTATTGACAAAGTTCTTAAAGAGCTTGAAGGACTAGAAATATTGCTATGGCTATTTTTGGAAAATGTAATATGTCACAAATGATGTCATGAAACAGGTTTAAAAGAATGGTAGGGTGGGTGATGGTCAGGATGGGTAATTTGGCATTGTATTTGAATTGATTTTTTTCAGGATCATGATGTATAGATTGCTCATACTTAAGACTCATGAAAAAGCAAGTACACTGGTCACTCACTTGAGAACTTGGGTAGTTAGAGAAATAAATAAAGAGAGTACTATTTGGGAAGAGCAAGATCAAGTGAGATGTTTCTGAAACATGATCAGAAAGTTCTCAAATAATTTAGTTAAAAAAAACACTTGGTGAGATGAACGTTAGAGAGAAGAGGTAACTATTATTTTTGGAGAAAGGAAACAAAGATTTTTGTTCACTTACAATATAGTGCATTATGTTTCACATGTGATCTCATTTAATCCCTGGAACAGATCAAATACATATTGTAAAGCTCATTTTCCTGTATAGAAGATGGAAACCATCCAGGTGTGGCAACTTTACTAGTTTGTAAACTAAGCAACAGAGTTCAGTCTAAGGTTGGCATGACTCCAACATTTGTGTTCTCTTCAACCAATATGAGATGCCTAAAGATAACATCAATCAAGATGCAATTGCTTCTTTAAATTATTTGTAATAATATTTGTGGTCCAGCATGTCTGCTTTTTGTGTCTCTAAAGATATTGGACCAGATAATATCTTCTGTTATTTTCCTGCTTTTATTAGCAAGTCACAAAATAAATTGAAAGCAAATAGCAGATAGATGATTCTTCTCATGAATATTTAGAATTGAATGAGAAGGCTAGCATGCTTTTATTTTATTTTTTCTTATTTTATTAAATTCAGTGAAGTAACACTTGTTAATAGGGCAGCTTAGGTTTCAAGTGTACTTTTCTATGATACATGATCTATATATTGCATTGTTTGCCCACCACCAAAAGTCAAATCATTTTTCATCACCATATATTTGGCCTAATTTACCCTTTACATTCCCTAACCCCTTCCTTCTGGTAACCACCATATTGTTATCTATCTGTGTCTATGAGTTTCAGTTTTATATCCAACATATGAGTGGAATCATATGGTTCTTAGGTTTTTTTCTTACTAACTTATTTCTCTTAGCATAGTATTCTCAAGGTCCATCCATGTTGCCGCAAATATAAGTATTTCATCTTTTCTGTGGCTGAGTAGTATTCCATAGTATATATGTGCCATATTTTCTTTATCCAATCCTCTATCGAAGGACACTTTGGTTGTCTCCATGTCTTGGCCACCATGAATTATGTTGAAATATACATAGGAGTGCATAAATCCTTGGGAATAAATGTTTTTGAATTTTTATAGTAGATATTCAGAAGAAGGATTTCTGGGTCATATGGAAACTCTGTTCTTAATTTCTTTTTTTAGGAACCTTAGGGATATTTTTGTCCATAGCAGCTGTACCAGTTTGCATTTTAACAAGGAGTGAATGAGGGCTCCTTGTTCTCCATAACCTGTCCAACATCTGTTATTACCTGTCTTGTGGATTACAGCCATCCTAACAGGTATGAAGTGGTATCTCATTGTAGTTTTGAGTTCCATTTCCCTAACAGCTAGTGAGATATATACGATGGTCATTTGTATGTCTTCTTGCGAGAGGTGTCTTCTCAGGTCCACTGCCCATTTTTTAATTGGCTTGTTTGTTTGGTGTTGAGTTGTATGAGTTCTTTAAATATATTTTGGATATTAACCCTTTGTCAGAACTTTTTGTTTGCAAATATCATTTCCTATTATGTTGGCTGTTTTTTTGTTTTGTTATCAGTTTCTTTTGCTATGTAAATAATTTTTAATTTGATATAATCTCATTCATTTATTTTTGCCTTTATTTCTGTTACCTTTTAGGGCAAATTCACGAAATGTTCTTTATGACACAGATCCATAAGTTTAGTACCTATGATTTTTCTATGTAATTTATTGTTTCAGATCTTATATTTAGGTCTTTGATCCATTTTGAATTAATTTTTGTATACCACATTAATAAAACAAGGGCTAACGATCATATGATCTTGTCAACATATGCAGATAAACTATTGATTAAATACAACACCCATTTATGATTAAAACACACAATATATTTACAAAAAGTACCTCAACATAATAAAGTCCCTATATGACAAATCCTTGGCTAATATCATATTTAATAGTGAAAAACTGAAAGCTTTTCCTCTAAAACCAGGAACAAGACAAGGAAGCCCACTCTTACCACTTTTATTTGATATAGTTTTTGAAACCCTAACAAGAGAAAGAAACAAAAGGAAAGAGAAAGAAACAAGACACCCACATTGGAAAAGAAGAAGTAAAAGTGTCACTTTTTGGCAGATGACATTATTCTATATTTAGAAAACTCTAGACCACCCCCCCAACACACACACACAATTAGAAACAAGAAACAAATATAGTCAAGTTGTGGGATACAAAATCAATATAAAAAAAATCCATTGCATTCTTATATACTAACAACGAAACTTCACAAAAAGAAATAAAATTTACAAATTCCTTTTGTAATTGCAACCAAAAGAATAAAATATCTAAGAATAAAGTTAACAAAGAGTGTGAAGGACCTATACACTGAAAACTACAAAGTATTATTAAAAGAGATTAAAAAAAAACAATGTAGTGGAAGGATAGTCTGTGTCCATGGATTGAAAGAATCAGCATAGTTAAAATGGACATATTACTCATAGCAATATACAGATTTAATGTAATCCCCATCAAAATACCAATGTCATTTTTATAGCATGTTTTTATTTATGAGTAAACTTTTTTTAAGGTTCTGTTTATTTTCAGAGAGGAGAAGGGAGAGAGAAAGAGCAATGTATGGTTGCCTCTCACATGGCCCTCACCGGGGACCTGGCCGGGGACCTGGCCCGCAATCCAGGCATGTGCCCCGACTGGAAATCGAACCGGGACCCTCTGGTTCCCAGCCCGCGCTCAATCCACTGAGCTACACCAGCCTGGCTTTATGAGTAAACTTTTAATGCGAGGGAAGTAAGGAAGGTGACGGGGGAAATATATTGTACCTAGTTAGTGCCTTCACTAAAGAGTGTTTTTGAAGGGGACATGGCATTTAATTTTTTTTTCAATTAAAGTTGATGTAAAATTTTATATTAGTGTTAGAGGTACAACATAGTGTCTAGATGTCTATATGACTTATACTAAATAGTCTTATATCTTCTGTTGGAAAACTGAAACTGACCAGTGAACATGTGAACACGCCAATGGAGTAAAATCTTTGACTCTTAACTATTTTTGATAATAGATCTAGTGAATTGCTTTTTTATTTGTAAATAAATATTCCAACTGTTGTGTTCCTTTTATTTTATAGGCATCTAATTTTTCAATGGAAACTTGGAGGATATTGTAAGTAAGGAAATTTCCCATGTAAATCTGGAAATGGGTCAAGAAGACAAGAAGGAATGAGTGTGAGGTAGGAACAAATAAAACCACAAGTGAGACAAGAAAATATTTCATGGCTTCATCAAATGTCTATACATCCACTATCTTGCAAGTCATAAACTAAATCTGTGTCAGATAATGAAGGAAGAATGACATTAGGGAATGATTTGACTCAGGTGACAAAAAATGAGTTTTCTGAGTCCTTCTTCTTTTGTTCCTGTTTTTAGAAAATGAATACCCAATAACTCTATAACATAAAATTCATTACCAAATTCAACAATATGCTCATGTGACTTGAAGAAAATGGCAACATAAGAAATTCCCTCTCATTGACAAGTATGGATTCTCTAATTAGTTTGGGCAACAGAGAAACCAGAAATTCAACGTTTAAACATTGGCTGGAAAGGAACATGTTAAATTAACAAAGCTCCCCTAAAAACTTAGTCATGTGAGTACTAGAGAAACGCATCAAGATTTTATTAAGTTTTCATTTTGTTTATTGTGTAATTAGAGTTGTCCCCATTTCCTCCCAATACTTGCCCCACCCTACCACCCCCGCCTCCACATTCAATCCTCCATTCCTCCCCTTGTTGTCTTTGTCCATAGGTCACTTATATATGTTCCTGGACCACCCTTCCTTTCTCCTTCTTTGCCCTGTTATCCCCCTCACCCCTCCTCTCTGGTTACTATCAGTTTGCTCCTTGTTTCCATGACTCTGGTTCCATTTGGCTCGCTTGTATGTTTTGTTGATTAGATTCCACTTATAGGTGAGATCATATGGTATTTGTCTTCCACCTCCTGGCTTATTTTACTTAGCATAATGCTCTCTAATTTCATCCATGCTCTTGCCAAGGATAGGAGTTCCTTCTTCCTTTCTGCTAAGTAGCATTCCATTGTGTAAATTTACCAGTTTTTTGATCCACTCATTTACTGATGGGAAATTGAGAAAATCAGTTGGACATATAACTTCATGAAACAGATATTTTCATGAAGAAGAGAAATGTATCCTTGATTTATGCAGAAGAGAAAACCTAGAGAAAGATGCCTATGTAAACACTCTTAAATGGCTGCAACAGTTAATAACTGAAAGTCATGTGTGCTATATATTAGGAATATGACTACTCAGGAAATTACCTTATTAAGACACTAAACATATGCACAGCAACAGCTACAGTGTATAGTTCAGGCCCTCAACATCTTACCAGGACCAGAAAAATGATCTCATGTTTCTTGCTATTCAACATGCTGCCCAGGGATGTCTGCCCAGGGATACCTGGTGTCTGATGACTCCTAGAAATGCTACAAAGCAGAAACACAGGTTCCATCCAGACCCACTGAATTGGAATCTGTGTTTTAAGATCCTCAGGTGATTCATATAAATAATAAATTTTCAGAGCCACTGGGATAAATAGAATCCTCCATCTGTCTCTCTTCTATCCTCCCCACCTCTTTCATTGTTCATTGTAGGGGAGAGCTTTCAAACTGCATATCTTATCAGAAATCTTCTCAATGACACCACATTACCAGACAAAGCCAGACTGTGGTATTTATAGAAGATTGTCTAATATTCGGCTGCTGCCTTTCTGTTACTTCATGTCCTCTATAGCCACTAAATTGCTCCCACACATGAGTATATCATCTCAGCATTACTAGTGCAAATGTCCACACATACTTCATCCTTCTAACATACCACTTGCTTAGCGTACTGTGAACATGCCTTCCCACTATGTGCCCACTGGTCTTCACTACAGGATAATCCTGCTGCTCGAAATGGCCATTTCTTTTTTGCCTCTCTGTTGCCTCTCAGTGCAGCTATCCAATATATCTGTCCCATCTCAGCTGCTTTTGGACACCCTCCCAACACTCCCTATTCTTCACTCTCCCTGTCTTTCCTTCCAGCCACTCAGAGACGTCTCTTCTCCTATATAGGCCAATCTACTTACCTGATTTAACCATGTTCTGCCTTCCGATTTTCTCTTATGCCAACTTTCTCTCCACCACCTGTAACCAATCAGCAATTCTTTGAGAGGGAGCTAATTAGTTTTACATTCTTAATATTCTAACACATTTCAAGTTTTCATGGCTTATATAATTATTTGGTATCATATTTTTTTAACCATATCCATCCCAAATCAGACTCATTCCAATGAAAATATGCTGATTGATTTGTTTCTCATAGCTGAAAGCCCATGTTTCTCTTTCTTGGGTGGCTAAATACTACTTGTTTTTAATGATGCAAGAAAATTACACTTTTTTCATAAAATATGTATTTCTCAGATACATTAGCCTTAGAAATATTACATTTAGGAAACATGACAATCAAACTATTGTTCACAAAACACCTGATATGGAAATAAACTATCTTAGATTTCTGCAAACCTTTGTGTATACATACTGTGCATGCATGTACATATACTAATATATGCCTGGAAAAAGTCCAGCTATTGTTAATATAATGAGAACAGTTTGAACATCACTGCAAACTAGCAGCCAAGGAGAATGGACTGGAATGAGCATGTGTGAATAATGATGACTTCACTGTACTAGTCAGTGGGGGTATTAGATGCCGGGGCGTGAGCATGTGCACTATGTGGCCATCACATTGAAAATGACTGAGCAAGTAGAGCAATAAATCTGCACCAAATTTTCATTGTGCTTAAACATTCTTCCATAGACTGTTGCAAGCCGCTTTACACCTGATCCATGAGCACTGATTTGTGGAGAACTAACCCATACCCATTTCTCGACACAGTCGGATATGGAAGGGACACCGCTGCGCAGCGGCAGGTGACCAGGGGCAGTTCTCACAAGTCCAGCCTATGGCTTGCATGATGTAGAAGTGGCGATATTCATTGACATCTGAAAACAAAGGCTTCTAACTGCTAGCCTACTCCCCCACATGAAAGGGTTAAGGAGAGAAATTAAGCCATTTAGCAAACCAGCAACCTGAACACTAAAAGCAGAAGCAACTGCTAATTGCTAGAGAAGCCATTTACTAAGAAATGTCTTATACAGTCTTTCCAAAGCTAGAAACTTACTACTGAGCAGGAATGTTTTATTACTAAGACTTGATAAAAAGGGAAGTTAGGAAGCTTTTAGCTGAAAAGAGTAGATTTTAGTAGAAAGTTAAACATAAAGGCTAGTTTTACATCTCAGAGAAATCTAGATAAGGCCATAAGCTCTAACAAATGTAGTTAATAGTTAAGGATGCTTGCCTAGGTGACATCTCAAAAGGACGAAGAGCAACCTCTGCATACATCTTTAACTCAGAGAGATCTGAGACTTTAAAACTATATGTTAGCCATTAACTAGGACCTAAGAGTTTGTAGTTTAATACTGTTTCCTGGTTAATAGATAGATCAGCAAACCTCCTTATTATACCATCCATTTGTTTAAGCCCAGGAAAAAATTAAGGTACTCTGTAACTAGTTTTGTAAGTCAGCCTTTTCCTGCCATTAATAATTTGCAAGTATTCATCTATTTTTTCTACTGCTTGTAAAAAGAAAACCCTTTAAAAATAAAGAAAACCTTTTGGAGGTGGTCAGTCTGGCCCTAGAGGCTGGCTGGCCTGGCCAGGTCCCCAAGGCCTGGCCATTTCTCCTGCACCCCCAGAGAGGTCTGGAGTCGTCTCATTCAGGGAACCAAATGTTGCGGGAAAAGAAGCGACCAAACTCCTGATGAGAGGTATGAGTCACAGACCCTTTATTACGCATGCGGACCCTAGGGAGAAATCTCCAAATCCAGGGCCCTTTGGAGGTCGTGACTCCACGTCCCCATAAGGGAGTACATAAAACTTGCTCAAATAGTTCCCGTTCTGTTGACAGGGAATTTCTTCTTCTTCTTCTTCTTATTATTATTATTAATTATTATTATTATTTATTATTATTGTTCATCTACTTATTTCTTCATTATTATTGTTCATCTACTTATTTCTTCATTCATTTATTTATTTTTGAACTCTCCTGCACCACTTCCTGCTACGTTTCACTTACCGGGCCCCCGTAGCAGCTGTCCTCTCAGGCTCCCGATATTCCCAGGAAGTAGGACTCTTCAGGTCCCTGTTCGGGCGCCACTCTGCCGCAGCCCGCTGCAGCAGGGTGGTCGTGGGATAGGGTGAGGGACTGAAATAAAGGAGAGGACCAAATGCTCTGCTGGCATAAGGCAACTTTATTCAAAGCTACAAGACTTTTTATACACGTTAGGGATAGATAGCAACTAGCTGAACACAAAGGCTAAGTCATCGGTCACTCCCTTGAGAACAAGTCCTTCTTCTTGCGTGATCTGGCTTCGGCCCCAGGATGTCTTGTCTCATAGAATGACCTTGCAGCGGAACACTGATTATCAAGAACATACTCTTCCCAGGGTTGAGAAGCAGTCAAGGCCCGAGGAGTTGTCAAGGCCGGAAACCAGGCCTAGTCACCACACCTGCGGTGCCAGACCCTATCCACGACCCTATAAGACCCTCCTGGGATACTACAAGTATTCATCTATTTTTTCTACTGCTTGTAAAAAGAAAACCCTTTAAAAATAAAGAAAACCTTTTGGAGGTGGTCAGTCTGGCCCTAGAGGCTGGCTGGCCTGGCCAGGTCCCCAAGGCCTGGCCGTTTCTCCTGCACCCCCAGAGAGGCCTGGAGTCGTCTCATTTGCCTTACTGTCCTCCTTTGGGGTAACTGGAGAAATGTGGGGGCTGGGCCCCCACAATAGACATTATTCAGATGATTCTGAAGACTATAGCTATGGACAACTGGTGATTGGCAACTTCATCAAGACAATGCACCTGCTCATACATCATATCTCATGCAGAATTTTTTGGTGAAACATCAAATCACCCAAGTGACTCAGCCACTGCTACAGCCCATATTTGGATCCCTGTGACCTCTGGATTTTCCCAAAACTAAAATCACCTTTGAAAGGAAGATATTTCAGACCATTAATGAGATTGAGGAAAATACGACAGGGCAGATCATGGTGACTGGAAGAACTGTGTGAGGTCCCAATGTGCCTACTTTGAAGGGGACTGAGGCATCATTGTCCTATGTACAGTGTTTCTTGTATTTTGTATCTTCTTTAATAAATGTCTAGTTATCCCACCCTACAAGGTGGAGTCTAATTGGGGTAACAGCAAGCCTAGCAGAAATAGTCCAAGTACTCTCCCACACCCTGACCATGGTTCAAATCACACCAAATTCAGACTGTGCCACACAGGCTGGTTTGTCTCACTAGATAGGTCACCAAAAATAATGGTATTTTTATTTTTTTAATATTTTATTTTTATTTATTTTTAGAGAGAGGGGAAGGGAGGGAGACAGAGAGGGAGAGAAACAGCAATGTATGGTTGCCTCTCACATGGCCCTTACGGGACCTGGCCTGCAACCCAGGCATGTGCCCTGATGGGAATCGAACCGGGACCCTTTGGTTCCCAGCCCACGCTCAATCCACTGAGCTACACCAGCCAGGGCAATAATAGTATTTTTAAAGGAAGAAGGTGGAATTAGGATTTTATAGATTCTAATTCAAATCGGAATTAGATATTGGTTCATGATATCTAACCTCTCAGAAATGAAATGTCCTTGCCTGTTAAATGACAGAGCAATGTCAATCATTTAGGTTTTTGCAACTTTAGCATCCCCAACTTGGAACCAGGTAGATACTTAATAGCTGTTGGTCTCTTTCTATAACTTCATTAATTGGAATATTCTAAATCTCCCCTCCATGTATGAGAAATTCATATACTGCATAAAATGTATCTTAAGTCTCTTTTTCAAGATTAAATCTGTCAAAGAAAGGCATCCTATTTACCCCTACATCTTTTACCATGTTCATTCCTTAGTGGTCACATGGTAGTTATTCAGTATATTTAACATGGAGAGTGAATCATTCACGTGGTGGGTTCCAATTTGTTCTACATTCTTCTGAATGGTGTATAGCTACCATTCATTGAGCATTCATGGTGCACATCCTTCCAGAGCTCAGCACCATGGACGAGATTGCTTTGGTTCAAAAGTTGGCTCTTCTTCTTGGCAACTAAGTTGCCTTGGGAAAGTAAATTATTTAACCTCTCTTCAACAGTTGGACTGCCTACAAAAATAGGGATAATAACAATAGCACTTAATGTTGGGAAGTTAATTTCTGAAAGATTCTTTGAACTAAGTCTGGTGCATGATAACCACTAAATAGAAGTTGGATATTATGATCCATTGGATGTACAGGGAGGCTTATAAATTCCCATCAAGTAATTAATATTCATGCAGGTGTAGTTTGTTACTGAGGGAATTTTCTGATACATATGTATATATGAGGTCTGTCCAGAAGATAGCCAGCCATGTACTATGAAAAATAAAGACACTTATTGAAGAAGATACAAGATACAAGAAACATTGTACATAGGACAATGGCACCTCAGTCCCCTTCTAAGTAGGCACCTTGGGACCTCACCCAATTCTCCCGATTGCCATCAGCTGTCCTGTTGTATTTTCCTGAATCTTATCAATGGTCTGAAATCTCTTCCTTTTCAAGGTGATTTGAGTTTTGGGAAAATCCAGAAGTCACAGGGCACCAAATCTGGGCTTTAGAGGGGCTGAATCACTTGCGTGATCTGATGTTTAACCAAAAAGTTCTGCATGAGATATGATGCATGAGCAGGTGCATTGTCTTGATGAAGCTGCCAATCACCAGATGCCCATAGCTGCAGCCTTATGAATCATCTGAACAGTTTCCATGGAGGAATGTTCTAGTTTAATGCAAAATTTGATGCAGATTTTTTGCTCTACTTGCTCATTTTGAATGCAATGGCCACACAGTACACATGCTCACTGCACAGCATCTACCACTCGCACTGACTAGTATAGCGAAATCATCATTATTCATACATGCTCATTTCAGTCCATTCTCTTTGGCTGCTAGGTTACCTCAATGTTGTGCAAACTGTTCTTGTTATATTAATAATGGCTGGACTTTTTTTCTGGACAGACCTCATATATTCACTCATTCATTTATTTTACTTTATTATTATTATTTTTTAATCCTCACCTGGAGATATTTTTAATTTATTTTAGAGAGGAAGGGAGAGAGAGAGAGAGATAAATGTGAAAGATAAACATCAATTTGTTGCTTCTCATACGCACCCAGATCAGGGATCAATTCCTCAACCTAGGTATGTTCCGTGAGCAGGAATCATACCTGCAAACCTTTGTTGTATGGGATGACTCTCCAACCAACTGAGTCACCTGGTCAAGACTCATTTAATTTTAAAGATTATCTTACACTGCATTTATTATCACAAGAACATTCACAGGCACATATAATTGCCCAGATTCAGTGCCCCAAATACTCACCTATTTTGTAGATGGCTTTCCTATAATAAGTGATACACATTTGTGTAAAAATAAACACTAATTTGATTGAATGCCATGGGAAAATTGAAATGCTAACTATGTGTCTGTATGCATCAAAAAGTACTTTTGCATACACACAATCTTTTTGTCCATCCAATCCTAATACAAAAAAATGTTAAAAATTTTGTCATGTCTATGTAATACATATCTAAATTTTTGTTGCTGAAAGGAAAAAATTAATTTATGTCTTAATATATTTTGATATATTTCTTTACTATCTCTTCTTATAAAGAATTTTGGTCCCTGGATTTTCCCTCTGGTAATGTAAGTGCAATCATGCCACATTCTGTCATTCTGCTCAACTGATAGGTTGCACCGAAGAGAAATTATAAATGTTCCCACCCTGGCTGAAGCCCCCACTCTAATAAACAATTGGCTCCAAGCTGACAGATTCACAGCCTCACATCTCTCATGTTTGGCTCCCTTGTACCCTGCCAGTAGTTACATTTAAAAGTAAACCCTTTCAGTTATTATAATGAATACCTGTCATTTTAGATCAAAATAATTTAAACCACTGTTTTATTTTTTTTTAATTTTCCTCCTCTCCCCCTTTCTAAATAAAGGTCAAGAGACTTTCAAGTACCCAATACTGTGTTGCCCACACTCTACTACCGGAAAGGCACATCCAGCTGTTTTATGTCCAATTTCTTTATCATGATGAGAAATGTGAAAATCTTTGTCAGAGATCATTAATTTTATAGCTTGTGTTTCAAAAATAGTTCCTAGGCTATTTACATCTCATTATATTAACAACTGAGAAAATGAGTGCGCTGAAGACATAAAACTTGAAAGCACACTGTGTATACTGTGTTCCTCTACATACAATTCATGGGTCATAATGGATATTTATGACTCACAATCAGATATTTTCAGGGGTTGCAATTGATGTTCACTGCATTGACACTGCAAGTCTTTGGCTCTGTTGATTCCAAGACATTTAGCATCCTGTTGGATTTCTATATTCAAGGTGAATTTATTACAACTCATTTTGGCAGGGACAATTATTGTTTGAGTTAACTTGTAAAGTGTCATGAGTTGCAAAAATTTTCCAGTTTAAGAAAACAAATCATTTTTTAATTTATAAGAGAATGATCTGAAAGGAACCCCAGAAATTATATAACATCATCTTACTAATTTTATTTTATTACTTTTAAATTTTTGGCTTCATTGTGATATAATAGACAAAAGTGTAAAATATTTAAAGTGTGCATCATGGTGATTTGGTATATTTCATATACATATAGGTTGTGAAATAATTCTCCCTTTGAGCTATTTAACAATGGCTCATTTTATTTAGTACAATGCCCTGAAGGACCATCCTTGCTGTATCAAAAGGCAAAATTTCCTTTTTTGTTACTGATGACTAAATAACATTTTGTTGTATATTTACACTGCTTTTTAAAATTAATTTATGTACTCTGAGTTTATTTCCATTTCTTGGTTACTGTGAATAATAGTACAATAAACCAAGGAATGAATATATCTCTTCAATATCCTATTTTCATTTCTTTTGACACACACCCAGACAAGAGGGTACTAGGTAATATTGTAGTTCCATATTCAATTTCTTGAGAAACTTCCATACATTTTCCATAGTTGACTGTACCAGTTTACATTCCCACAAGGATTGTACAAGTACCCCATTTAGTACAAACCCTCATCAACATTTATTGATTGTTTTTTGATAACAACCATCCTAACAGGTATAAAGTGATATTTAGTTATGGTTTTAATTTGCATTACTTTTTCATAAATTTAAGTAATAACTTTATTGTTGTTCAATTACAGTTATCTGCATCCTCTCCCCTCCCCTCCTCCCTCCCCCCCCAGTGCCACCTCCTTCCCCAGCCTCCCTCCCCCGCCTTGGATCTGTCCATGTGTCCTCCATAGTGGTTCCTGAAAACCCTTCTCCCCATTGTCCCCTCCCCCCTGGCTATTGTTAGACTGTTCATAATTTCAATGTCTCTGGTTATGTTTTGCTTGCTTTCTGCTTTTGTTGGTTATGATCCTGTTAAAGGTGAGATCATATGGTATTTGTCCCTCACTGCCTGGCTTACTTCACTTAGCATAATGCTCTCCAGTTCCATCCATGCTGTTGCAAAAGGTATAAGCTCCTTGTTCCTTTCTGCTGTGTAGAACTCCATTGTGTAAATGTACCATAGTTTCTTGATCCATTCATTTGTAGATGGGCACTTAGGTTGTTTCCAGCACTTGGCTATTGTGAATTGTGCTGCTATGAACATAGGAGTGCAAAGGTTCTTTTGAATTGTTTTTTCAGGATTCTTAGGGTATAATTCCAGTAGTGGAATTGCTGGTCAAAAGGCAGTTCCATTTTCATTTTTCTGAGGAAGTTCCATACTGTTTTCCACAGTGGCTGCATCAGTCTACATTCCCACCAACAGTTTAGAAGGGTTTCCTTTCCTCCACATTCCCTCCAACAGTTATCTGTTGCTTTGTTGATGATGGCCATTCTGACTGGTGTGAGATGGTATCTCATTGTGGTTTTAATTTGCATCTCTCTGATGGTTAGTGATGCTGTGCATCTTTTCCTATGTCTCTGGGCCCTCTGTATGTCCTCTTTCGAGAAGTGTCTGTTCATGTCTTTTGCCCATTTTTTAATTGAGTTTTTTGTCTTCCTGGAGTGGAGTCATTACAGTTCTTTATATATTTTGGAGATCAAACCCTTGTCCAAGGTATCATTGGCAAATATGTTTTCCCATACTGTTGATTCTATTTTTACTTTAATACTGTTTTCTTTAGCCCCACAGAAGCTCTTTATTTTGATAAGGTCCCATTTGTTTATTCTTTCCTTTACATCCCTAGCTCTAGGGGACATATCATTGAAGATGTTGCTACGTGGAATGTCTGAGATTTTCCTACCGATGTTTTTCTCTAGAACCTTTATGGTGTCACGAGTTACATATAAGTCTTTTATCCACCTTGAATTTATTTTTGTGTATGGTGTAAGTTTGTGCTCGAGTTTCATTTTTTTGCAGGTAGCCACCCAGATTTCCCAACAACATTTGTTCAAGAGGCTATTTTTATTCCATTTTATGCTTCTTCCCCCTTTGTTGAAGATTAATTGCCCGTAGAGTCTCGGGTTTATTTCTGGGCTCTCTATTCTGTTCCATTGGTCTATCTGTCTGTTTTTATGCCAGTACCAAGCTGTTTGGATTACAGTGGCCTTGTAATATAGTTTGGTATCAGGAATTGTGACCCCTCCTGCTTTGCTCTTCTTTCTCAAAATTGCAGCTGATATTCAGGGTCATTTAGGTTCCATATAAATTTTTGAAGTGTTTGTTCTATAGCTGTGAAATATGGCATTGGTACTTTGATAGAGATTGCATTGAATCTATAAATTGCTTTGGGTAGTATGCACATTTTGATGATGTTGATTCTTCCAATCCATGAGCATGGTATATGTTTCCATTTTTTTGTGTCTTCCATGATTTCTCTCTTCAGTGCTGTGTAGTTTTCTGAGTACAGGTCTTTTACCTCCTTGGTTAGGTTTATTCCCAGGTATTTTTTTTTGTTGTTGTTATATCAAATTGGATTTTTTTCCTGATTTCTGTTTCTGTTGTTTCACTGTTGGTATAAAAAATGCCTTTGATTTCTAGATATTGACTTTATATCCTGCTGTTTTTCCAAATTCAATTATTAGAACGAGTATCTTTTTGGTGGAGTCTATAGGATTTTCTAAGTATACTATCATGTCGTCTGCAAACAACGACAGTTTTGTTTCCTCCTTTCCAATTTGGATGCCTTTTATTTCCTTTTCTTGTCTATTGCTGTGGCCAAAACTTCCAGTACTATGTTGAATAGAAGTGGTGATAGTGGGCAACCTTGTCTGGTTCCTGATCTTAGTGGGAAAGATTTTAGTTTTTGTCCATTGAGTATAATGTTGGCTGTAGGTTTCTCATACATGGCCTTTATTATGTTGAAGAATGCTCCCTCTATTCCCATTTTGCTAAGTGTCTTTATCATAAATGCATGCTGTACCCTATCGAATACTTTTTCTGCATCTATTGATATAATCATGTGATTTTTGCCTTTGCTTTTGTTTATGTGATGTATTACGTTTATTGTTTTGTGAATGTTGTACCATCCTTGCATCCCTGGGATGAAACCCACTTGGTCATGGTGTATGATCTTTTTGATGTATTGCTGGATGTGGTTTGCTAATATATTGTTGAGGATTTTAGCATCAGTGTTTATCAGTGATATGGGCCTGAAGTTTCCTTTCTTTGTTGCGTCTGTTTCTGGTTTTGGGATTAGGATGATGCTGGCTTCATAAAAAGAATTTGAAAGTCTTCCATCATTTGGAGTTTTTGGAATAGTCTGTGAAGGATAGGTGTTAGTTCTTCCTTAAATGCTTTGTAGAATTCTCCTGTGAAACCATCTGGTCCAGGGCTTTTGTGTGTTGGAAGTTTTTTAATTACTGCTTTAATTTCATCCGCTGTTATTGGTCAGTTCAGGCTTTCTGTTTCTTCCTTATTGAGTTTTGGAAGATAATATTTTTCTAAAAATTTGTCCATTTCTCCTAGGTTTTCATATTTATTGGCATACAGTTCTTCATAGTAGTGTCTTATAATCCTTTGCATTTCTGTGGCATCAGTTGTAATATCTCCTCTTTCATTTCTGATTGAGGTTATTTGGGTCCTCTCTCTTTTTTTCTTGATGAGTCTGCTTAAAGGCTTGTCTATTTTGTTTATCTTTTCAAAGAACCAGCTCCTGGATTCATTGATCCTTAGAATTGTCCTTTCAGTTTCTAAGTCATTTAATTCTGATCTGATCTTGGTTATTTCCTTCCTTCTACTTGCTCTGGTTATTTCCTTGCTTCTACTTTCCTTCTACTTGCTCATGTTGTCTTTGTTGTTGTTCCTTGAGTTCTTGTAGGTGTAGGATTAGGTTGTTTCTGTGAACGGTTTCTATTTTTTTTAGGTAGGCCTGTATCACTATGAACTTCCCTCTCAGGACTGCCTTTGCTGTGTCCCACAAGTTTTGGGATGTTGTAAGTTCATTTTCATTTGTTTCAAGGAACTTTTTGATTTCTTCCCTAATCTTGTCCTTGACCCATTCATTTTTTAATAGCATGCTATTCAGTATCCTTGATTTTGAGGGTTTTGGTTTTTTTTCTTTTGGGTTGGTTTCTAATTTCAATCCCTTGTGGTCAGAAAAAATACATGGTATGATTTCAATTTTCTTGAATCTGTTGCGGCTTGTTTTGTGTCCTATCATATGGTCTATTTTTGAAAATGCCCCATGTGCATTTGAAAAGAATGTGTATTTAGTATCTTTGGAGTGAAAGGCCCTATTTATATCAGTTAAGTCCATTTCTTCTAGGGCATTGTTCAATGCCACAGTGTCTTTGCTGATATTTTGTTTGGAGGATCTGTCCATTTTTGACAGTGGGGTGTTGAAGTCCCCTACTAAAATCGTGTTGCTATCAATGTCTTACTTGAAGTCCTCCAAGATTTTCTTTATGTATTTGGGTGTTCCTGTGTTGGGTGCGTATATATTTACAATGTTTATGTCTTCTTGGGGGATTTTTCCCTTGACTATTATAAAGTTTCCTTCTGGATCTTTCTTGATGGCCCTTTTTTTGAAGTCTATTTTGTCTGATATGAGTATTGCTACCCCAGCTCTTTTTTCTTGTGCGTTTGCTTGGAAAACTTTTTTCCATCCCTTTACTTTCAGTCTGTGTAAGTCTTTTATCCTGAGGTGGGTCTCTTGTAGGCAGCATATGTGTGGGTCATGCTTTCTTATCCAATTCGCTATTCTATGTCTTTTAATTGGAACATTTAATCCATTTATATTTAATGTTATTATTGATAGGTACTTATTCATTGCCATTTTTTTTTTTTGTACCTGTGTTCCTCTCTCTCTTTCCCTTCCTTTCCTTTAATCAGTCCCTTTAACATGTCTTGCAGAGCTGGTTTGGTGGAGGTGTATTCTTTTAGACTTCTTTTGTCTGGGAAGCTCCTTATTTTGTCATCTATCTTGATTGAGAGCCTTGCTGAGTAGAGTAGTCTTGGTTTCAGGCCTCTGGTTCTCATTACTTGGAATATTTCTTGCCATTCCCTTCTAGCTTGGGGTGTTTCCGTGGAGAAGTCAGCTGCTAACCTTATCTGGGCTCCTTTATATGTTACACTTCCTGTTTCTGCCTGGCTGCCTTTAGGATTCTCTCTTTGTCTTGGAATTTTGCCATTTTAATGATGATGTGTCTTGAAGTGGGCCTGTTTGGGTTCCTTTTGATTGGGACTCTCTGTATTTTCTGGATTTGTGTGGCTTTTTCTCTCATCAGATTAGGGAAGTTTTCCATTATTACTTTTTCGAACAGGTTTTCCATCCCTTGCTGCTCTTTCTCTCCTTCTTGTATCCCTATTATACGAATATTATTATGTTTCAAATTGTCCTGCATTTCCCTTAATACCTCTTCATTCTTTCTGAGCCTCTTTTCCTGTTCTTGCTCTTTTTGGTGTTTTTTTCAACCTTGTCATCCAGCTTGCTGATCCAATCCTCTGCCTCATCAAGCCTGCTTTTGATTCCTTCTATTGTATTCTTCAGTTCAGATATTGTATTCCTCATTTCCTCTTGGCCTTTGTGAATAGTTTCTATTTCCTTTTTCATGTTGACATATTTTGCAGTGAGTTCATTATAGTTTCCCTGTATTTTCTGGTAATTTTTTGTGAGCTCATCGAGCTTCTCAAGTTTCTTGAGCTGCCTGATAACATATGCTTTGAACTCAATATCTGATAGTTGGCTTGCCTCTGTTTCATTTATCATTCTTTCTGGGGCTTCCTCCTTTCCTTTCATTTGGGGATTGTTTCTTTGTCTTCCCATTGTTTGTGGGATTCTTCTTGCTAGCCTCTGATTCTTAAATTGATCTTTCAAGTTCTCTGGAGCAGCGAAGTTAATTTTGTGTCACTGTCTCCGTTTTTTGGGCTGACTCTTGTCTGGGTCCCACTCTATTCCTTTCACAATTCCATGTTTTAATGTCTCACCTGTGGATAAAGAAGAGAGGAGAAGGGAGAAAAAGAAGAAAAAGATAGAAAAAATAATACTAAAATAAAATAAAATAATAATAAAAAAAGAAATAAAAAGTAGAGAAAACTAAGAATACTAAATGGAAGGTAGAATGAATTAAAAAAATATAGAAGGACATATAGGAAGAAGGGTGGGGGGAAGCAAACAAACAAAGAGAAAACAAAAAAAAGAGAAAAAAAAAGACTTCTGTTGGCTGGCTTTAAAAGTGTCCAGTCAGGTCTTTCCTCTGGTCTTTCTATCTGCGACAGGCTGGGAAGTTTTCAGGTTTCCTTTTCTTTCTTCCTGAGCTGCACTCTTAGCTGGCGACCTGCCTCCAGCCAAGTTGCTAGGAATTCGCATCACCCCTTCTGGGCTGCCTGGCCTCCACACTGAGTCAGAGTTTGTGAGGTCTGTGTCTCCCCTCAGTGGGGCTGGATGGGGCTCCTCTGTTTTTCTCCCATGGAGGGAGTCGGCACCGCAGGTCTCAGATCACATTGCCTGGGTTGTGTCTCGGGTCCTCCAGGTGTGAGCTCTGCGCCCCTGTATTCGCTGACCGCTTTTGTCCCTGGATTTGGCGTTTGCAAGCTGCTGGCCTGGGCGCCCAGTCGCACACAATCCCCGGCTGCCCCGATTGGCTTCGCAGGGTGTGCCCCCGGTCTGGAGCTCCGGGCCTCAGATCTCCCAGTCTGTGCACTCTCCAGTTCCTCTTGCTGGGAGCGCCATCCCATGCGGACTGATGCCTATGCACACACCGACCTCCGGACTGCCAGGGACAGAGCCTCTCCCAACAGAGGCGGCTTTCCTGCTTTGGCTACTCACACAACCCAATCCAGTTCCCTCCCAAGGATCCATCAGATCTTTCAATTGTGTGTGATCTTGGATGCCAATCTTCCTACACTCTGGAATACAGCTGGGTGATCGCTCTGCTCCTCAGAAAATCGACCAGATGTCTCACCAGTGTGCAGGAGGAAGCAGACCCCACCCTTCCTATTCCACCACCATCTTCCCGAAAGACAAAGAATCGTGCGTGGTCCAGTGAGAGAGAGACTTAATTTGTATTTCTGTGTGATTAGTGATGTGAGCTCCTTTTACCAGTGGGCTATTTCTGAATTAATCTTAGAAACATTCTATTCAATTCTTCTCCCCACTTTTTAATCAGATTGGGTGTTTTATCGCTATTGAATTTTATGAGTCCATTATGTATTTTGGATATCGACCCATACCAGATAAATGATTTACAAACATTTGACCCATTCCATAGGTTGCCATTTCATTTTGTGGAAAGGTTCCTTTGTTTAACAGAATTTTTTTAGTTTGATATAGTCCTACTTATATTTACTTTTATAGCATTTGATTTTGGTGTCATATCAAAAAAACTTATTGCCAAGACCAATCAATATTGAGTAGTTGAATCCCATGTTTTCTGCTAAGAGTTTTGTGGTTCCATTCTTATATTCATGGCTTTGATCTATTTTAAATTGATTTTTGTGTGTGATGTAAGATAACCATTTAGTTTCATTTTTTTACATGTGTATTTCCAGTTTTGTTGGCACCATTAATTAAAGAGATTGTTCTTCCCCCATTGTATATACTTGGGTATGTTTTAATAAATTCATTGAATATAAATCCATATGTTTGTTTATGGTCTCTCTGTTTTGTACCATTGGTCTATGTCTATTTTTATATCAACACCATATTGTTTGGATTACAGTAACTATGATAATGTTTGAAATCAGGAAATGTGAAGCCTTCCGCTATGTTCTTTCTAATATTTGCTTTGGCTATTCAGAATCTTTTGTGGTTGTATACAAATTTTATATTTATTATTATTATTAGATTTCCGTGAAAAACATTACTGAGATTTTGGTAGACTGCACTGACAAATTGCTTTAGGTAACATAAACATTTTAACAATGTTAATTCTTCCAATTATGAATATGGGATACCTTTTCATTTATTTATGTTTTCTTCTATTTTTTCATTATTTTATAGTTTTTAGTGTATATACTTTTCACCTTGATGATTAAATTTATTCTAAGGAATTTTATTCTTTTTGATGCAATGGCTAATGGGATTGTTTCTTTTTAATTTCTCTCTCCCATTTTTAATTATTAGTGTATGGAAATAGAATTTATCTTGCATATTTATTTTTTATCCTGAAACTTTACTGAATTCATTTATTACTCTTTTAAATTTTTTTTAAAGATTGTATTTATTTATTTTTAGACAGAGGGGAGGGGAGGGAGGAAGAGAGGGAGAGAAACAGCAATGTGTGGTTGCCTCTCACATGGCCCTCACTGGGGACCCGGCCTGCAACCCAGGCGTGTGCCCCAACTGGGAATTGAACCGGGACCACTTGGTTCCCAGCCCGAGATCAATCCACTGAGCTACACCAGCCAGGCAGAATTCATTTATTACTTTTAAAACTTTTTTGGGGGGTAGAGTCTTTAGTGTTTTCTATACAAAATGTCAACTGCAAGTAGAGATTATACTTTTTTGCTTTAAAATTTGGATGTATTTATTTGTTTTTTCTTGTTTACTTGCTTTCTTTAATATGTTAAATAAAATGGTAAGAGTGGACATTGAAGAAAATTTCCAACTTTTGACTATTGAGTATAATTGTAGCTGTGGGTTTTTCATATATTGTCTTTATTATGTGGAGGTATACTCCCTCTATCTCCACCTTGTTGAGGGTTTAATCGTGAATGGCAGTTGTATTTTTTATTAATATTTTATTTATTTAATTTTTTAAAGAGAGGGGAAGGGAAGGAGAAAGAGAGGGAAAGAAACATCAATGTGTGATTGCCTCTCATGCACCCTGGACTGGGAACCTGGCCTGCAATTCAGGCATGTGCCCTGACTGGGAATCAAACTAGTGACACTTTGGTTTGCAGGCCCACAGTCAATCTGCTGAGCTACACCAGCCAGGATGGCAGTTGAATTTTTAATGTGCTTTTTCTGCATCTATTCAAATAATTATGATTTTTATCCTTTTTTTTTGTGGTTTATCACATTGACTGATTTGTAGATGTTGATTCTTGCTTCACTGGAATAAATTCCTCATAATCATGACACATAATCCTTAGAATGTATGGTAATTTAGTTTGCTAATTTTTGAGGATTTTTGCATCTATGTTCTTCAGGAATATTAGCCTATAATTTTATTTTCTTGTTGTGTTCTTATGTAGTTTTGGTATCAAGTTCATGATGGCTTCAGACAAAAAGCTTAGAAATATTCCTTCTTCTATTTTTTTAAAGAGTTTGGGAGGATTGGTATTAATTTTAAAGAAATGCTAGGCAAACAAGCAAGCAAAATATAACCAGCGACATTGAAATAAAGAACAAACTGACAGTAACAAGAGGGGAGGAAGGAGAGGGGTACTGGGGGAAAATAAGGAAGGACCATCAAGGAACATGTATAAAGGACACACAGACAAAACCAAAGGAGGTAGGTTCGAGGGTGGGAGGTGGGAATGGGTGGGGCTGGGGGGACTGGTGGGGGGAAAATGGAGACAACTGTACTTCAACAATAATATAAATAAATAAATAAAAATAAAAGAAATTCTAGGTAGAATTCACCAATGAAACTGTAAGGTTCTGTAATTTTTTTTATATTTTATTTATTTATTTTCAGAGAGAGGAGAAGGGAGGGAGAAAGAGAGGGAGAAAGCAATGTATGGTTGCCTCTCACATGGCCCTCACTGGGGACCTGGCCCGCAACCCAGGTATGTGCCCCGACTGGGAATCGAACCGGGATCCTCTGGTTCCCAGCGCACGCTCAATCCACTGAGCTACACCAGCCGGGCAGGTTCTGTAAATTTTTATTTGGAAGTTTTTTGTAATTGATTCAATCTTATTTCTAGTAATTACTGTGTTCAGATTTTTTTCTTTGTAATTCAAACTTGGTAGTAGTACATTTCAAGGTATTTATCCATGTTTTAAAATTGTCAGTTTGTTGACACACAATTGTTTATAATAGGTTCTTAAAATCCATTATACTTGAGTACTTGTAAGATATCTGTAAAGTCTTTCATTTTTAATTTTATTTACATGATTCCCTTCTTCTTCTTAGTTATGATAGCTAAAGATCTGTCTATTTTATTTGTTTAAAAATAAAAACTCTTAGTTTTCTTGATCTTCTACATAGTCTTCTTTGCCTGCTTTTCATTTATTTCCTCTGATCTCCTTATTTCCTTTTTATTTACTCATGTTTTATTTAATTGTTTTTTTTCAAATTATTTTAAGGTATAAAGTTAATTCATTTGTTTTTGA
This sequence comes from Micronycteris hirsuta, assembly GCA_004026765.1. NCBI lineage: Eukaryota > Metazoa > Chordata > Mammalia > Chiroptera > Phyllostomidae > Micronycteris > Micronycteris hirsuta. Next base: position 52,572 of record PVJI01009606.1, read on the forward strand.
GGTTTTTCTTTGTTCTTAAGGTAAGCTCTTACTGACATAAACTACCATTTTAAAACAGTTTTTGCAGTATATAAGTTTTGGGACATTGAATTTTCATTTACATTTACTTAAGTTCATTTTTTATTTTTTATTTTGATTTTTCCCTTTTGATATATTCATTGACCCAATGTTTGTTTAGGTGTAAGTTGTCTAATTTCTATGTATTTATAGATTTTTCAGTTTTATTTCTGAAATCAATTTTTAGTTTCATGGAATTGTGGTAGAAAAGATGTTTGATATGAATTTAATCTTCTAACTTTATTAAGACTTTGTAGTTTAATATATGATCTGTCCTGAATAATGTCCTTGGTAAGCCTCAGAATAATGCGTGTTCTGTTGCTGATGGATACAATGTTCTGTAAATGGTAAGTAAATAGTGTATAACATGTTTTTAAGGTCCAATGTTTTCCTTTTGATGTTTTATTCAGATGATTTTTCCATTGTTAAAAGTGGGTTATTAAACCTAGTAGTAGTATTTTATTTTTGTGATTTTTCCCATCAGATCTGTTGGTATTTGCTTTATTTATGCACGTGCTTCTATATTGATTACATAAATATTTACAAATGTCATATTATCTTGTGAATTGACTCCTTTTTCATTTTATAAATAACCTTCTTTGTTTCTTTTAGTCTTCAACTTAAACTCTTTTATCTGATATATGTATAGGTACTTCAGCTTTCTCTTGTTCTCATTTTTATGAGAACATACCTTTACTTTCAGTATGTGTGTGTCTTTAAATATGATGTGAGTGTCTCATAGGCAGCATATTGTTATTTTTCAGCCATTCAGCTAGTCTATGCTTTTTTATTGTGTTGTTTAGTTCATTTACATAAAGTAATTATTGATAGGTAAACTTATACCATTTTGGTATCTGTTTTCTAGCTGATTTGTAATTACTTTGTTTATTCTTCTTTTGTTCTTTTCCTTTGTGATTTTATTACCAAACTAAAAAGTAGGGTTCATCTGCTTGTCACCACAAAAGGCAAACTCATGAAACAGTTCCTAGTGACAAAAGAAAAAGGATTTATTCAGATGCTGCACAATATGAGAGAATAGCGGACTCCCCATCTCAAAGCTCGTCTCTTCTGCAAAACCAATACAAATTCGACCATCCTCTGCAAGACAAAAACAAAAGGTAGTGTTCAGAGTTCTTGGTTCACTTTAAAGTACCGTCATCTGGAGCTAGAGGTGGCTGCTGAGCAGTCATCCAGGTAAATTAGCTTGTTCCTGGTTACTGCTTGGTTCAGGCTCCCTCCTGGAGGCCATGGTATATGCCACTGCTAAGGTCACAAGGTCATGTGCTCCACATGAGAAAGTGTGCAAATGCACTGGTGAATGAATAACCAGATCAGCAAAAGAGAGTGTCTCCCTCCTGGATGCCAAGGGCCACATCACTGCTAAGGTCACATGGCCCATGGAGAGAATAGGCAACTACACCTATGTGTGTCCAAGTCACAAACAAGAGCCACTAGCAAAAGAATGGTCTTTGTTTCCCTGGGACTACATTAGTTTTGGGTGTGGGACAGACCAAGTGCTTTCCCAAAATGAATAATCTACTTCTGAAACTTCTGTGTTTTATCTGTGTCCACCTCCTAACCAATTCCTTCTTTACCCAGGCAAGATTGACAGGCCTTTTTGGTCTAGTCTAGTACTTCCCCCTCAGCCATTTTGATTTCTATTGCATACGTACCTGCCTTCTCCCAGTCCAACCCCTAGTCTATTACCAGAGGGATGGGGGGGAAGGACTTTTCACATGCTCCATGTAAGAACTTCCATCTGCCACCATCCCAGCTATTGGGGGAGACTTCCCCGGGCTCCACTGCATCCCAGGGCTGCACAGCTTCCTTGCTTTGGGGACCTCCAGCTGCATGGCAGAAACTATATCGTGTGTGAGCAGATACTCTGCTACAGCTGAGCCCAAACACCTCTCCCACAGTCTGGACGGGTGGCACCCTGCTGCTCACATGTCCTTTAGGGTTTCCCATGCCTCTGGGCCACGCAGTCACACAGATGAGCAGCTGGACCACAAGATGGTACTCTGCAGTGATCAGATGAGCCTTGTCCTCCAAGATGGTGGGTTCTGAGGTCCACATGCAGAGGTGTACTCCCTTCTCCCTGCAGCTTGTCATAGTATGCCAAGCCTTGGAAGCCTCAGCCCACTGAGAATGGGTGTCATAAGGGTCCAGACTCATCCACAGGTAACAATTTGATGATTTTCTATAGTAGTATGCTTAAATTCTTTTCTCTTTATCTTTTATATATTTACTTTAGTTTTTACTTTGCCTTTAATTTTTGACAATTTAATTATAATTTGTATTGGACAAATCTCTTTGGATTGTCTTATTAACAAACTCTCTTGGCTCTGTGGATCTGGCTGTCTTTTTTTCTTTTCTCAAAACACAGAAATTTTCAGCCATTATGTTTTTGAATAAACACTCTTCCTCCTTTTCTCTCAATCTTGATTCTCTTTCTGTCCCCTTTCTTATTCGTGGATCCCTATAATGCATATATTGATCATAATGATAGTGTTCTGCACTACCCGTAAGCAAGCTTTACTCTTTTTTCATTTTTTAAAAAACCTTTTTCACCTGGAATGAATAAATTCCACTGACCTGTTGGACTCCTTATTTATTTTTTTTAGCTTATTTATTATATTCTTTAATTTTGTGATTTCTGTTTGGTATATTTTTATATCATCTGTCTTTTTGTTGAATGCTCACTTGTTCATGCATTTGTCTCCTGACTTTAGTGAGCATCTTTATGACCATTATTTTGAAGTTTTTATCAGGTAAATCACTTGTTTCTATTTCATTAAGAATTAATTTTGGAGTGTTATAGTTGTTTTTTTTTTTTGAGGGGGCACATAATCTTTAAATTCTTTCTTTTCCATGACTCTCTGTGGTTTTTCTGAACATTGGATAAAACGCTTGCTTCTCCTAATCTTAATAGAGTGGTTTCTTGTAGGACATGACCTTATCATTTACCTTGGCCTGGGCCTTTGGTTGTTTCTCATACCTGCGTGATTTTCCATGTTGCCTTCCTTGTTTGTTGTTAGTGGCTCCCAGTAGCTGAGGGTGTGTCAAAACCTGTCAGTATCCCAAAGGGTATAGGAATACCTAAATCTAGCCTTATTGGAAGCTAAACACTCAGGTAGTATTCAAACAGATTCATTTCAAGGAATGACTGGGAGTCAGTCATTTGTCTGATTCTTCTTCATGAGCCTTGGGTAGTTTGCCAGTTAAGAATTTTTTTTTAATGTAAAGATCATTTTATCACTGAAAAGATCACATAAAACAAAGTGTGTACAAACTTAACAAATGTGGAAAAGTTAATATTTACAACATTTTTCCATACAGTGCATGCTAATTTTCTTTTTATGCTTCAACAGAATGCTAAATAGAGGAAAAAACAAAAGCATCAGAAAACCTGTTCAAGGAATAGTTCTTAATTGGAAACAAAATTAAGAAAATTCTTTACTATTTTTTTCAGAGAAAACCAAGATAAAATATGTTTTGAAAAGAAATGAATATATAGATACACTCGGAAGATTATAAATACCAATGGAAAAAATCCAATGAGCCTCCAGAGTGTAAACACAAGGTATATATTGAGGAATAGATAGTGTTGACAATGGATTTTTGTTTGGTATAGTCTTGTGGGACCTGTGAATGTAAATCCCACTGGTTACCAGTGTCAGGTAATCAAGGGGTGTGCTCACTGGGTAGCAGCCACAAAATCCAGGGGCACCAGAAATATGCATAAGCTCCTTCCAGGGAGGCAATGTTGACCTGGAGCAGGTCAGAGGGAGAATGTGAACAGAACATTCCCACTGACAACCATGGTTTCTAAGAAGGCCTATAGTTATAAGCCAGTCACTTAGACAGTAGCTTTTAAAGTATGCAAATAGGCCTTTGTCAGGGAAAGAATGGGAGATAGGCAATTCATTCTGCTCATTTTGTGCTGAGCCCTGGGGGATAACCACAGGGAGTTTTTGTAAACCAGTTAGGAAATGTTTCTAATATTTGATATCATCTTGTGGGTGTGGTGGATGCAAGTCCTGCTGGATTTCAGACCTTGGTGTTCTGTGGACCCATCATTCAGTTAAAAATCTTAAAAGTTTGGACACTAGATGTTGGGTCCAAACACTTCATTCCTTAAGGAGAAAAAAAGGAGTTGTGAGTTTTCTTCCATTTTTATTTTGCTGTGTCAGGGGTAGGGTTCATGGTGAGAGTGTGTCTCAGACTTTGCTTCTAATTTTGATATGAACATTTTCTCATTTGCCTAACGTGCAGGAGTCACTAAGCTAATTTCTGGATTTCTGTTAGAGGTAATTGATTTGTATGTAGCTCTAGATTTAGTATGTCTACGGGAAGTTGTCAATTAGAAGACCCCTATATCACCAATTAGGTGGTAACCTCATATTATTATTATTATTGCTAAGGTAAATGACATCAGAATGTTTACCTGAACTATGAAATATATTCTACTACCAGCACCAATGCAATGCTTGCCACACAACTTGCACTCAGACTTATTTAATAGTGAAAGAACTTCTACTCTTTTCCCCTCTTTTCTTTATTTTTCTTTCCCTAATGCATGTTTATTAATAAATCACTGGTATATTAGAAGTGTGTAAAAGCAGATATTATGTTTCTATTCAGAAGTGCTATAGAAGGGAGCAACTGTAACCAAAATTAAGTTAGACTGTGGCAAAGAATAAAAAACATTTATTAAAGCTAAAAGAAACTGCATCCCAGGAGACACAGATTCAATAGCAACCTAAGTTTTGTTCTACCAAGACAAAGGGGAAGCCATCTTTTATAACAAAAGTTCCTGCCCAAGTTGCCAATTAGGTCAACTTTATGTATATGAGGTATTCAAAATTATGCAGTTTTGATTGAACTGTGAAGGTGTCAGTCTGTTGTGAGAAAAATGAAAGCCGTTTCCCTGCAGTGGCCGACTCAGACGGTTTAAACAAGTGAGCATAGTGTGGGAAGCTGAGAGTTCAGTGTGAGGTTCTTCTCAGTAAACAGCGTACATGAGGAGTCCTTGTCAACAAATGGCCACTAGGATGTAATTATTCATAAAATCTGGGCTCTCAGTTGACAATGGAGAGCCCATCTCAGCCAATAAATTCATTTTCAGAGTCCACATTGAATGAATATTTCTTCTTGGTGTCCACATAGCTTTGAGCAAAAGCTTTGTCCAGATCATTTAGAAGGCAGATCATCCTAAATGTTGACCCACAGACATGGACCAGCCTAGCACAACCAAGACCTTAATTGAAATTACTTTAAATTATACTTATAATGATTAGGGTGAAATCTGGAAATATGTACTTTTAATATTCTCTTTTGACTTTTTGCTCAAGATGCAAAGTGATTTGCCACATTTACCTACCATTCTTCTCAAAGTTCAGTGAAATATTAAAAGAAATATACAAAGGACAATAAATAAGTAACAGGGCAAGGAGAGGAAGAGCACCAGGGATGTTGAAGTCATTCTGTAAGAAAGAAAGAAAGGGAATAGGACCTTGTAACAACAGTGAGAACTCAGCTCACAGAAGTTAAAGGGTTTGGGAGTTGTGGCTATCCTTACAGGCAAGAAGTTCTGGTGGGCACAGACAGGCAAAGCAGGAAGAGGGCAGAGATCAGATGAAAGCATTCATTAGTAGCAGAAATCTAAATATTCATTAGATTTCTTGGTTCCCTTGTAACTCATTTAGAGTCATCTTATTGATTGTTTGACCTGTAGGGGCGTTTGACCTGTTATGGACAATACCTTCCCAATAAAAAAACACAGTTAACATGACCTTGATCTTGACGCAACTTTGCTGCACCTTTTTTGGGTGTGGAGAACCAAGTGACCTCCATTGGGTCGACTAGGCCTTAGTTTCTGGCTTATAGCTGTACCCACCAGTCATCTTTTATGACCTTTTTGAGGTAATCTGGTTAATTGGTAGTGATTTAAATCAAGTCATTAGGAGATACAGCATGATGTTGCTTCTGCTGTGGTAGCAGAAGTTGCAGAATAAATTTTGACATGACACATTTCATGCCAAGATCTTGCATCAAAATCTTAGATACAACAGTTTTTGGAATCCCCAGATCAACTTCTTGTTCTTGCACTGAGAGTCACTCATCTTTGTTGATTGCAGCCCATACATGTTCAACATTCTCATGTGTTATGCTTGTTTCAGGTATTCCAGAAAGTGGATCACTTTCAACAGATTCTTGACCATCTTTGAAGTATTTGTGACACACATTTGTTTGTGCTACACCCATTGCATCAACCCTGAAAGACTTCTGAATCATCTGAATAGTTTCCATGGAGGAATGTTCAAGCTTAAGGCAAATTTTGATGCAGATTCATTGCTCTACTGGCTCAGTCATTTTGAATGTGATAGCCACACAGTACACATGCTCATTCAATGGCATCTATCACCTCCACTGACTAATACAGTGAAGTTGTCATTGTTCACACATGTTCACTCCAGTCCACTCTCCTTGGCTGCCAACTTACATTGATTACGTGCAAACCTATTCTCATTTTATTAATAATGGCTGGGCTTTTTCCAGACAGACCTCATATATTTGTATGGGGAACTTTATGGGGGTAAGAAAGAGGAGAATGGGAATAGCTTGTTTCTTTTGTTTCCTACCTTATGTTTTTCTCTCCCCTTTCTGTACAAGGTACCACAGGGAAGGTCTCATATGATTGCTGTGGTTGTTTTGAGCACCTTTGTCTCAGACACATTCCTAAGCTCTCTCTTATGTTCTAAAGGGTTTGAATTTGAAAGGGCTTAACCAATGGAAGTTCCTGAAATAAGATTGAAACCAACAAAAAGTGGAAATCATTCTATTTCTTTTCCTTTTTTTTTTTTTCCTTTTCTGTCTCAGATAACATTTCTTCTATGTCCCCATATCCTGGTTAATAGGGTCACAAGGTTCCAGTGTAAGCCTGGTGACCAAGTTCTTGGGCTCAATATCCCTGCTTTTCCCCATTGTTAACTCTCTGAGTTCTTTATTATCACCTGCATAGATTCTCAGGATCTTCAATTCCTTTTTGGTCTGTTTCCTGGTTGGCTCCTGGCAATACAATTGGGAATATATTTATATATATTCTGCTATGCAAACTGGATTCTGAATGTGTGTTATTTGCTTCTTGGCTGCTGGAGCTCCCTGAGGGTTGTGTCTTCTTTACCTCTTCTCTGATGCCTGTTAATATACCCACAAAGCTCTCATGCAGACAGTTTCTTCTGAGGTTAACTATCAAAAACTCTCTTTGCAAAATGACCCAGTCAAGTCTCCATTTGGAGGATCTGAAATGATCCTATTGTAAAGCATTTACTTTTGCTATAGTTAAAAAGTGCTGCATCCTCCCTATCAGCCCCCTTCAAATGCTTTTTCAGGGATCTGTATGGCATCACTTCACACTTCAAAACTCCAAGGGGCAAAGCTGATGCTCTGTGAGGTTCTTCTTGAAACTCCCCACATATTTATCTAGGTGATGGGAAATCAGCCCTCCTTTCCTCAAGAGGGGATGTGAGAGATGAGGAACCACAATATAATAACAACTCTGGAAAAAAACTAGCACCTAATATCTGCCAGGCTTCCAGAAATATGAAGTCACATATAAATGAAAAATTGAAAAAACCCTTTGCAGATATAGTATAAATAAGTAGTAACAACTTTAATAGTCATAAAATTAATGTGACTCTTTTATCAGTGGTCTGTCACTTTGTTTTGCAATATGAAGTATTTGGGAAATCTTTCTTGGTTCTTAGTCTATTACCTATAATAAAAAAAAAACAAAAACAAAAACAAACAAAAAAAAAAAAACAAGAGCTTGGCTGGTGTAGCTCAGTGGATTGAGCGCAGGCTGGGAACCACAGGGTCCCGGTTCAATTCCCATTCAGGGCACACATGCCTGGGTTGCAGGCCAGGTCCCCTGTGAGGGCCATGTGAGAGGCAACCATACATTGATGTTTCTCTCCCTCTCTTTCTCTCTCTCTTCCCCTCTCTCTAAAAAAAAGAATAAATAAAATCTTAAAACAAAACAAAACAAAACAAAAAACCCATGAGACTAAGAGTCTGATTCTGGCATCCATCCTGCATATGGTTAAGTTAATTTCTTGAGTGACTAAGGCATGAGCATGTTATGAAATTCGTACTATTCAAATAGGTACATAGTGAAAATTATATATCCTTATATGTTTCTTGACCAGCACTCTGCCCCACCAAGGAAACCCTGCTGTTGGTTTCCTGTGTCCATCCAGGAATACTCCATGCATAGGATATGAAGTGTATTTAAATCAATGGAGCATGTCATAGAAATTGTTCTATCTTGTGTTTTATTTTTAGTCTGTATTGTATACCTTGAAGATTCTTACGTATCAGTACATAAGTTTCTCATTCTTTTCCGCAGTAGCATGACATTCAGTTACATATATTTACCACACAATATTTCAGCAGTTATCTACTAATGAAGATTTACATATTTTTAATCTTTTGTTAATACACGCACACTCAATAGGCAACCTGTACATTGGTCATTTTGCATACATCTGCAGGACATGTTCACAGAAATTAAAGTGCTGTGCCAAAGTTTATGTGCATTATACATCTTGATGAAAGTTGCTAAATTGCCCAGAGAGATACCATTTTATACTCCATTCAGAAAAGTAAAAGAAAGTATTGATCTCTATCAAACCATGAATTGTATTAAGAATTTGTTTGAAATTTACTACTCTAAGTAAAACTGATATCCCATTATAATTTTAATTTGAACACTTACTATTTTGAGTTAAATTGTTAATCCTTTTAGCACTTGAAGCCATTTGTATTGCATTCTCTGAGTTGTTTGTCCACATTTTTGCCACTTTTTTAGGGGTCCATTAAAAATTTTCCAGTAACTCATATTGCTGTTTATTAAAGATATTACCTACTTACCTATAATATGTATTACAAAGGTTTTTCTCAACTTATAACTTGTCCTTGACTGTGTTTTAACATGCAAATTCATTTTTAAAATTAAAATTTATAAGACTTCAATAATTTTGGTTTTTCTCATAATTTGAAAGGACTTACAAAAACTCATATTTTAACGATCTTGTTTTTCACACTTAAATGTTTGAATTAATTTTGTTGTTTAAATTTATTTTCTGAATGTCTACTCATTATCTCAACATTGTTTATAATAATAAAGAGTTTTGGAGGAACAAACATTTCTTTCTTTCTTTTTTAGAGTTTGGTAACTTATTATTTTTTTCATTTATTGTTGTTCACTTAGAATTGCCCTGCCTTTTTCCCCATTGCTCACTCCTACCCAGTCACCCTTCCAACTTCCCCAGTCAATCACCCCCATTGCCATGCCCATCAGTCCTCTATTCGTGTTCTTTTGCTTGCAGCTTCCCCTTCTTAAACCCCATTATACCCCTTCCCCCTCCCCTCTGGTCACTGTCAGTTTGTTCTTTATTTCCAAGTCTCTGTTCACTTGTTTTTTTTTTTTTTTTCTTGATTAGGTTCCGCTAATAGGTGAGATCATACAGTATTTATCTTTCACCTCCTGGCTTATTTCCCTTAGCATAACGCTCTCCAGTTCCATCCATGCCCTTGTGAAGGGTAGGAGTTCCTTCTTTCTTTCTACTGGATAGTATTCCATTTTGTAAATGTACCACAATTTTTTGATCCACTCATTTACTGATGGGCACTTAGACTGGTGCAAGCACTTGGCCATTGTAAATAATGCTGCTATAAACATTGAGGTACCAAGATTCTTTTGAACTGATGATTGAAGATTCTTAGGGTATAGTGCCAGCGGTGGGATTGCTAGACCAAAAGGCATTTCCATTTTTAGTTTTCTAAGGAAATTCCATACTTTTTTCCGCAGTGGTTGTACCAGTCTGCATTCCCATCAACATGTACTAGGATTCCCTTTTCTCCACAACCTCACCAGCACTTGTTGTTTGTTGATTTATTAATGATGGTCATTCTGACCAGTGTGAAGTGATATCTCATTATGGTTTTAATTTGCATCTCTATAATGGCTAGTGATATTGAACATTTTTTTTCATGTGTCTATGGGCCCTCTGTGTGTTCTCCTTGGAGAAGTGTCTGTTCAGGTCCTTTTCTCATTTTTTTTTTTTTTTTTTTTTAGATGAGATCGGAAGCGTTCAGGGTGTAATGGCAGGAGAGCCGTTTCTCATTTTTTTTTTTTTTTTAATTGGGTTGTTTGTCTTCCTGGAGTGAAGTTGTGTGACCTTAACACATTTTGGAGGTCAAACCTTTATCCAAGATATCATGGCAAATGTTTTCCCATATGGTTGGTTCCTTTTCCATTTTGTTGATGTTATCTTTAATCATGCAGAAGCTTTTTAATTTGATATAATCCCATTTGTTTATTCTTTCTTTTGTATCCCTTGCCTTAGGGGATGTATCAGTGAAAATATTGCTGCCTAGGATATCTGAAATTTTCCTGCCTATAATCTCCTTTGGAATTTTTATGGTGTCATGACTTATATTTAAGTCTTTTATGATCTTGAGTTTATTGTATTGTATGGTGTAAGTTTGTGATCTAGTTTCATTTTTTTGCATGTACTTGTCCAGATATCCCACCATCATTTATTGGAGAGGCTATTTTTACTCCATTTTATGTTCCTGCCCACTTTGTCAAATATTAACTGATTGTATTGGCATGGGTTTATTTCTGGGCTCTCTATACTGTTCCATTTGTCTATGTGTCTGTTCTTATACCAGTATCAGACTGTTTTGATCACAGTGGCCTTGTAATATAGTTTGATATCAGGTATTGTTATCTTCCCTACTTTGTTTTTCTTTCTAAGAATTGCTGTGGCTTTCAGGGTTATTTATAGCTCCACACAAATTTTTGAAATATTTGTTCTATATCTGAGAAATATGTTATTGGTATTTTGATTGGGATTCTGTGAATCTACAGATTAGTTTTTGTACTATGGAAATTTTAATGATGTTAATTCTTCCAGTCCGTAAACACAGTATATGCTACCATTTATTTCTGTCTTCCTTAATTTCTTTCTTCAGAGTTGTGTAGTTTTCTGAGTAGGGGTCTTTTACCTCCTTGGTTAGGTTTATTCCTTGTTGGGGACCACTCTGTGTGGTTTTGGAGACTGTAGCTCCATGAGAGCAAACTCTGAAAGAGGCTTGTAAGTCTCCCTGGAAAACCAGGTAATGCAGATAACAGGCATGACCCAACTCTAACACTGAGGGTTCCCATGGGAATCAGGCCTGAAATGTGCATTTTATCCTTTGAAACTTGCTCTGCCTAGCATAGCCTCATAGATATCAACCATATGTTCAAGTTCAAGGCATAAGGAGTAAACTCCTTATCTCATGAAACACATCTTAAAGACCATCTGGCATCAGCATGACTAACAGATCCTGACCTATAACAAATCTCTGTGTTCCTTCAATTGTTATCTATAGATAATACCTGCTTTTGTATGACTATAGCCTATTGACATTGAGATATGCATGTATGCTGTATACACCTACACATAGCATTCCCAATAAAAGCCATTTGGGAGAAGGGCTCAGGGCATTCCCCATTACAGGGAATTGCCACCTGTCGTGGGGTAGATCGGACCTGCCGGAACCCGGGGTTGACTGTAACCAATGCGTGTATAAATCTCACACTAAGACACGCGGGGGGAAGAAATCCGGCGGCCACGGGTCTCCTCCACCATCGCCCATCTTGGGGAGAAAGACCTTGTGGGTTGCCCAGCCGGGGGTTTTATTAGATGCATTAAGACACATTTACATTGGATTGATTATTCATGGGATTAAGCAGAACAGGTAGGATTACTCATAGCAAGGCATTGGGATGTTGATTCAGATCCAGTGGCAGACACGACCAGGTGAAAGCAATATTCAAGGATCAGCAAGCCAGAATTTTTTAAGATACACCTTTGCCAAATTCCTATTAGAGAATTCCCATCCCACAGACATGATCCACA
>PVJI01009607.1:0-64592 GCA_004026765.1 Micronycteris hirsuta
GACTTTAGTATTTTCAGTGAAGACATTAAGTCATTACTTTAAGTCTGTATGACTTTTTAAATAAATAATTCCTTTCCTTTTCACCAATCTCTGGCATTGAGAGATGTCTTTCCCTGGCAGCAGGCAAGGTGAACCTAGTATGGGGTGGGGGGTACCCCTGGAGCACAAGGGTAGGTCCATTTGGTAATTGTATATCATTCACACCCCCAGGTCTGTTCTGTAATACTTCCTCACTATGAACTGTGTCCTACATGGCAGAAACCCTCCTTCTCCTTTCTAAATTGCATGGCTAAGACCACTCCTGGGTCACATGGTCAAGAGGCTTCTCCTTCACAAGCTGCATGGTGAAGAAACCCCACTTGAATGCCATGCTAGAGTTTAAATCTTCACCCTTCCCCTTCTCCATAATACCATTTCTGACTCCTCCCACAATTGGCTACCTCTGCCAGTACTCTGATCTTTTCTGCCTTTTTCCAGCTGTCATAGTTAGTCAGGGAAGGCTTGGCCCCTTGATATAGGGGAACTACCTTCCTGCTCTTGTGCTGCTGCAGCAAGCCCCTCCCACTGCATCAAGAGTCACCCCCATCTCCCTGGCTCCAAGTGTCTGCCACAGCTACTTAACATATCTATGAAGCTTGACAGCTGTTATTGATATGCAAAGTACCTCTCACCTGGTCCATCCACTTTCCCATCCCCCAAGTGATGGCTGTGGGGGTTTTGGGGCTTCCAGCCTCCACCCTGTCCTGAACCCCATTCCACACCCGTTACCGTTTAGCTCGCTGGGAAGTCAGAGAAAAGAGGGCCTTGGAGACAGGTTTGGGGGTTAGCCTGGGATGAGCTGCTGTTGCCCATTGCTCCCCTGGTTGCCAATCTTGTGGGGACCCATAGAGTTTAGGAGATACATGCCTGTGGGGGAAGAAAAACAGGAAGGGAACAGCAGCTGGGCGTCCTCCTCGGAGAGAGAGCACACCCATTTGCTCTTCTTACATTTCTGTGACTTACCTTCCTCCCCTGTGAAGCCCTTGACCATATCATTTACCTTAGCTCAGGGTGGTATATAAGCCTCAATTGCCAGGCAGCTTTTGAGTCTCATATCTTTGTAGGGCTCCCTTACCTGCCTAATTAAAATTGTTTGTTTTTCTTTTGTCTCTCTTTTTATAGGCAGGACAGCCAAGAAGCTACCAGAGTAGAGGGCAGAAGCAAATTGTTTTTCCTCCAATATAGTCCTAGCTATTTTATTTAGTCCTTTCCTGTATTTAATCCCTATTCCTTAAATACACTAGGGACCATGCAAGCCATTTACATTTAAAGTGATTATTGATAGGTATGTACTTATTGCCATTTTATTTTTTTAACTATGTTCATCTGCTTTTCTTTTTCTTCTTCTACTTCTTAAAGCCCTTTAGCCTCAAATACAGTCTGAAATAGGTCTCATTGCCATTGCTGGAGGTTCCCTCAGTTATGAGTTAAATGAGGAGGAATTAAGTTGTTTTGGAAAATAATCATGGCTGCCTTCCTCATGTTGTATATGGCTGCTTTTGTGACATATGACAAACCAAATGTTTCACAAAGCCTAAAATATTTATTATCTGACCTTTCCAGAAAGAGTTTGTTAACCTCTGAGCTAAATGAAACTTTTGTACCTACTCCTTCACTAGTATGAAAAATTTGTTTTTTAATATTAGCTAATGATGGTAGATCATGTGATCTAAAAAAGTACTTGGTAGAAGCAATTCTATAGGGACAGGAATACTACTGGGAAATATCATGGATTCTGAATCTCTAGGGGATAGACCCGGGAATCCAGGTTTTAACGTAGTCTCTGTGTGACTCTCATGAATACACATGTTTGAGACGCAGTGGAGCCCTCTGGTCTAGCTGAGTGATTCTGTACAGACTCTGACTCTGTCGGACTGATGTGGGACTCAAGAGTCCACATTTCTAACAAGCTCCTGAGTGATCTTGATGTTGGTTGTCCAAGTGCCTTAGTTTCCTTACCTGTAAAGTGGACATGATAAAAATCTGTATCACAGGGTTGTTGTGAGCAATAAATGAAGTAATATACACTTATATCTTACTCCCACCCCTTTCAAGCTATATGTTTGAATAAATTACTCAATGTCTTGGTTCCTAGAAGTAGAAATAATGATAATAATACCCACTTCATAAGATTGCCAAAAGGCATGAATGAGAAAATATATGTAAAGTAGCTAGAAGAGAGCCTAGAACATAGTAAATGCTCAATAATGTAAGATACTATTATTTTATTGTTACACAAGGTGTCTGATGTATAGCAGATATTTCATCAGCAAGAGTTCCCTTTCTATTCTATCTCTTTATGTCCTTTCATCCCCAATTCTCCCTCTAAACCCTTCTGTTGGTTTCTAACATGTCTAATTACCCTCTTCAGGAATGCTGATTCAGAAAACCCAAAGTCCAGAGGGCGTCACACAAATGGGGATCCAAAAGGGGCTTGGACATAGACTGCAGTGCCCAGGCCCACCCGCCCACATCCTTTTGGGTGTCCTTGTAGCAGAGCATCTCAGGACAACAGAGGAAGAGGGCTTGTCAGTCCTTTCCACCCCGTAGAACATAGACATTCCCAGGATTCCTGGATATTCTTACTTTGTAGTACATTAATCTATGTGGCACCAAGTTTACTTTTCTGAGGACACCATTAATTTTCTGAGGATGCCGCTGGTGCTGATGCATTTGGGACACTGTATGGAAAGTCTTAGAAGTCATTTCTCTTTGCTAGCACTGCCTTGCATAACAAAGCGAGTATTACATGAAGGGCATCTGGATTTTGTTTCAGGCTTCTCTTTGCTTCCTTGGGGTTTAAGTACTACCAAGAACTGCCGTCCAAGAATTATTCAGGAAACTTTAATTTATGGATTTACAATGATGTTTATGGTTATAGCTTTTCCTCCAGATTAGGGCTAATCTTGTCACAAGGTGCACTGGCCACCATTAGTCCCTATTGGTTCTGTAACCATCTTATCTCCAGGGGTGTAGAAGTTATGGCCAATGTTAATGGTATATCTTCTACATAGGAGAGAAGTTTTGACTGTGTGTTGTATGTTTTCTTCTACAAGTCATATCAACATATCCAGTATAAATACCTTATCTGTACGATCAACTCCATGGGACCTCAGCTCGTTTTGTTGTAAGGATATTCTGTCCAAATAAACACATTGCTAAGACCAATAACCCTAACCAACACCCAAGAATAAAAGGTGAAGATCGGGTTATCTATAGAGAATAGGTAAATGATACACAAAGTGGGGAGGAATAATAATTGGTGATACTGAGCACCTATTCTTTGACACGTACTGTACTATTTGGGGTCATTTTAAAAAATTATTTTATCCTCACCCAAGGACATTTTCCCCATTGTTTTTAGAAAGAGAGGATGGTAGAGAGAGAAACATCAATGTGAGAGAGAAGCATCAATTTGTTGCCTCCTGTATGCACCCAGATCTGGAATCCAACACATACTGACCAGGATTGAACCCACAACCTAGGTAGGTAACCTGACCGGGAATTGAGCCTACAACCTTTTGGTTATGGGACAATGCTCCAAGCAACTGGGCCACACTAGTCAGGCTATTGGGACCACTTAATAAAAATTTGTGGAAAACATATTTTCCCTTCCCTTTCCTCCCCACCTTTCTCCTCCCTTTCCTTCCTTTCCCTTGGACACCAAAATGAACTGTAGAGGCTGAGCAGAGGGGCTAGGAAGCCAAGGAGGAAACCAGCATGCTAGGGAGATCAGTCAATTACAGGTAAATGGGGGGTAGGAATATAAGAAAAAACTATATTGAGAATATGGGAGTTAGGTTGCTTGCTGTGGGAGAAAAGATTTATCAAAATGGCAAAGGGGTAGGCTAGAAGTAACCCGGATGTGCTAGGCTGGAATTGAAGATATCAGTGTGAACTCTTTTGGAGAGATGGATAGCTACTGAAAGAGATACAGTTATATGATTGTGTGTATGTGTGTATGTAGTTATATTTGTGTATGTAGATATAAATACATTTTCTAGATCTATCCTCTCAGTGGGTCTAGTAGTAATGGTATACCAGTAGCAATGAGCACACTTACTGCATAGATCTGCATTTTTAACTATTAAGAGGAACCAGGGCTCCTAGGGGGAATTGTTGATTATAGGTCTGGGGCAGGGAATGTACAAGATGAACTTGAATCATCTTGTTGCTGCAGAAGGGAAGGAAGTGTCAAAGAATGATGGGACATATCAAAGTGATAAAGAAGGTAACTTGAAAGGGATTTCATCAGCTACATATGAGACAATTTGAGCATTAAAATAAATAACAGATCACAACTCATTGAATAAAATAAGAATTCACAAGTCCATACTGATATCAATGAATAAATGAATGAATGAGGAAGGGGGAAATGTTCTTTCTTATCGTAGAATGACAACTGCTAGAAGTAGAAGGAATGATGGAAATAGGAAATCACAATTGGACACCATTACAATGGTATTAATTCATAAGTGAATTATCAATACTGAAGTTGGTATGTGAAAGTGTAGTGGGCATAGGATATTGGCATAGATTGGGGAGAATCTCCCCACAAAGGCAAAAAGAATGATTTCATGGTATAGAAACCTGACAGGCACTAACTGGCCAGGTGATCAAGACATCATCAGTGGTAGAGTGTGTTAAGACTGAATTTCTCCCTGATGTGATGCATGGGAAAAAGTGCAGTATCACTTCTGTAACATTCCCATCAAGAATGGATGGCTTGAGTCTGGTTGTGAGGAAACATAAGGATGACCTTGTTTGTGAGAAATCTTACATAATGAAAGGCCTGTACCATTTAAAAAAACTGTTAATGTTGTGAAACAGAGAGAAAGGCTGAGGAAGTATTTCAGGTAGAAGAAAACTAACAAGATACAAAGCTTATTCTGGATGGGTTGCTGAAACAGAACAGAAATGACATGTGTTGAAACACTTCAAAATTTGAGTGGGGTTTGTGGATTGCATAGTAATGTTCAATCAATGTTGATTTCCTGTTTCTGTTTTTCGGAAAGTGGTTTTTTTTTTTTCTTTTTTAAAAAAGATTTTATTTATTTTTAGAGAGAGAGGAAGGGAGGGAGACAGAGAGGGAGAGAAACAGCAATGTATGGTTGTCTCTCACATGGCCCTCACTGGGGACCTGGCCCGCAACCCAGACATGTGCCCTGACTGGGTATCGAGCCATCAACCCTTGGGTTCCCAGCTCACGCTCAATCCACTGAGACACCAGCCAGGGCTGATTTCTTGTTTTGAATTGTTGAATTAGCATGTGTTGGAGAGTGTCCTTTTTCTGGAGAAATGTACACTGGAGTTTTTAGGGGGAATTTGGCACAGTGTCTGAAACCTATCAAATGAGAAAAAGAATGGTGAAGGATGTACAAATGTAAGAGAGAGAAAGAATAAAAGAGATGGTACAAATGTGGTAAAATGTCGAAAACTACAGATTCTGAAAAAGGAAATATGGAAGTTCTTTGTACTGACAAGGTATGAAGTAACAGGCAAAGGATTCATGATTAGTAAAGCTAATTTATGAACATTGCATTATTGTTGGAATATTTGCTGTACCTGCCTTTCCAGCATGTCCTTGAAACAGGATTGTATATCCCATCTTACTAATGTCTGGATTGCCATCCAACTTGCACTGAGTCATCACTGAACAATGAGATATTGTTAGGTAGCAGCTAGGAATAAACTGTGAGAGGGGAAATAAAGACAGGGCCATTACAATCTAACAAAGAACTTAACACAGGAGACTCGAAGCAAAAGAAAGACATGTCTCACTAACTGACCCAGCAGTCCTAAGCTCTGTTAGATAAGACTGCTGGGTCTCCCAAGTATTACAAATAAAATAGCACTAGAGGAGGGGAGAGTCCTTGAGACCGTGCTCAGAAAAAGGGCTTCTGTAAGCTTCTATGGCAGTTGTACTAAGATTACCTGGTGTCCTGAATATCACAAGCAGGAATCATACAAGAGGTGGGGACAGTCCTTGAGATTCTATGCTGGGAAAGGAAGCTCCTATAACAATTTCACAAAGGCAAAGAGCCTTTCCTACCAGAAAGAAAGCTTTTGTACATTATTCTCAAAGGAGGGGAAGGAAGGGGAACCTAGAAGCCAGCTGAGGTACATAACCTCTGAGCCCCAATAGTCAGTGTACTTAGATTAGCTAAGTACCCACTTGTAGCCTTGGCTCAAGTGTATAGAACAGGGGTATCCAACCTTTTTGGCATCTCTGGGCCACATTGGAAGAAGAAAGGTTGACTTGGGCCACACATTAAATGCACAAACACTAACAAAAACTGATGAGCAAAAAAAAGGTCCATGCATACTTTTCCTGATATCCACCACCACAGATAAGTAAAATAGTCCTCACGTTATAACCCTAATTATGCAGTGGCCCTTTCTATAATCTTTTAAAAGATTAATCATTGTTGAGCAGGTCCCAAGTTTGTGATAACTAATATAGAAAATATACATATCTAAGTAATAAAAGGTCATTGATTTTTTATATGTTTTTATTATAAAAGTAAAAGAAAAGAGGGCAACATAAAACTAGTGGGGTGTTTGACATTGTATTTGGGAAACTAGTGCATCAATATCTGGTTTGATAGAAGTAGTTGCAATTCTCAGGGAGTTCTCAAGGTGCTCATCAGATATTTTGGTTCTAATTTTACTCTTAATGTGTTTTTTCTTGAAAATAGCTGCTCAAAAATGTAGGTGCTGTGAAATAGCGATGGCATGAATTAGGTGTGATTGTGAAGCAAGGGATATTTGCCTCTGGGAAGACAGGACCTATAAAAGTCCAGTAAAGGGACACTATCAAATTTATCTTAGAGTGTCAGATTGAAGCTATATGCATTCCATTTTAAAATTGGCAGGTAACATTTATGTCAACTGAAAATGGAGTTTCAAATAAGTAAAATACTGATTATTTTCCTGGAAATCTTGAAATCTGTTTTCAAATTCTTGTATCAAGTCGAAAAGCGAGGTTGCATATTTTTTTTTCTGTTCACTGGACTGTGCTTAGCTGTTCACCTTAAATTAAGCTTGCCATCATTTAAGTTTCATTTGAAATGTTATGGTTTGAAACGTGGTATTGATAAGTTGATTTTCACTGTGAAGACACGTTTAACTCATTTATTTTTTTATCTATCTTTTATTTTTAGTCATTTAAAAATTTTTTCTTAACATTTCTTTATTGTTGTTCAAGTACAGTTTTCTGCCTTTCCCCTCACCCCTCCCCACCACCCGTGCCCACCTCCTTTCCCTGATTCCACCCCTCCTTGTAATTGTCCATGTGTCCTTTATAATTGTTCCTGCAAACTCTTCACCCTTTTCCTCTATAATTCCCTACCTTCTTCCCTCTGGTCATTGTCAGCCTGTTCTCAATTTCAGTGTCTTTGGTTGTATTTTGCTTGCTTGTTTGTTTTGTTGATTAGGTTCTAGTTAAAGGTGAGATCATATGGTATTTGTCTTTCAATGCCTGGCTTATTTCACTTAGCATAATGCTCTCCTGTTCCATCCATGCTGTCCCAAAGGGTAGGAGCAAACCTTCTTTCTTTATGCTGCGTAGTATTCCATTGTGTAAATGTATCATTTACTGATGGGCACTAAGGTTGCTTCCAGCACTAGCCCACTGTAACTTCTGCTGCTAGGAACATTGGAGTGCATAGGTTCTTTTGGACTGGGATTTAAGGGTTCTTACGATATAATCCTAGTAGTGGAATTGCTGGGTCAAAACTCAGTTATATTTTAGTTTTTTTGAGGAAATTCTATACTGTTCTCCATAGTGGTTGCACCAGTCTGCTATCCCACCAATAGTGCACTAGGCTTCCCTCTTTCACACAACCTCTCCAACACTTGTTGTTTGTTGCTTTGTTTATGATTGCCATTCTCAATGGTGTGAGGTGGTATCTCACTGTGGTTTTAATTTGCATCTTTCTGATAGCCAGCGATACTGAGCATCTTTTCATGTGGCTCTGGACCCTCTGTATGTCCTCCTTGGAGAAGTGTCTGTTCAAGTCCTTTGCCCATTTTTTAATTAGGTTGCTTGTCTTCTTAGAGTGGAGTTGTGTGATTTCTTTATATATTTTGGAGAAGAAACCCTTGTCTGAGGTATCATTGACAAATATGTTTTCCCATACGGTCGGTTCTCTTTTGATTTTAATACTGTTTTCTTTTGCCATGCAGAAGCTTTTTATTTTGATGAGATCCCTTTCGTTAATTCTTTCCTTTATGTCCTTTGCTCTAGGGGACATGTCAGTGAAAATATTGCTGTGTGGAATGTCTGAGATTATCCTGATTATGTTCTGCTCTATGACTTTAATGGTGCCATGGCCTATATTTAAATATTTTATCCACCTTGATTTTATTTTTGTGTATGGTGTAAGTTGGTGTTCGAGTTTCATTTTTTTGCATGTAGCTGTCCAGATCTCCCAACACCATTTGTTGAAGAGGCTATTTTTGTTCCATTTTATGCTGCTTCCCGCTTTGTCAAATATTAATTGACTGTAGAGAGTTGGGTTTATTTCTGGGCTCTCTATTCTGTTCCATTGGTCCATGTGTCTGTTCTTATGCCAGTACCAGGCTGTTTTGATGACAGTGGCCTTGTAATACAGTTTGATATCAGGTATTGTGATCCCTCCTACTTTGCTTTTCTTTCTCAAAGTTGCTGCAGCTATTTGGGGTCATTTATGGTTCCATATAAATTTTCGAAGTATTTGTTCTATAACCGTAAAATATGCCATTGGTATTTTAATCGGTATTGCATTGAATCTATACATTGTTTTGGGTAGTATGGACATTTTGATAATGTAAATTCTTCCAATCCATGAACATGGTATACGTTTCCATTTGTTTGTGTCTTTCTTCATTTCTTTCTTCAGTGTTGTGTAGTTTTCTGCGTACAGGTCTTTTACCTTCTTGGTTAGCTTTATTCCTAGGTATTTTATTTTTCTTGTTGCTCTATCAAACAGGATATTTTTTCCTGATTTCTGCTTCTGATGTTCCATTGCTGATATACAAAATTGGCTTTGATTTCTGAATATTGACTTTGTATCCCACTGTTTTGCAAAATTCATTCATTAGGTCGAGCAGTTTTCTGGTGGAGTCTATCGGATATTCTATGTACACTGTCATGTCATTTGCAAACAATGACAGCTTTCCTTCCTCTTTTCCAAATTGGATGCCTTTTATTTCCTTTTCTTGTCTGATTTCTGTGGCTAGGACTTCAAATACTATGTTGAAAAGAAGTGGTGAAAGTGGACAACCTTTCTTGATCCTGATCTTAGTGGGAAAGATTTTCATTTTTGCCCATTGAGTATGATGTTGGCTGTAGGTCTCTGATTTATTATGTAGGTCTCCTTTATTTATTATTGTAGGTCTCCTTTATTATGTTGAGGAATGCTCCCTCTATTCCCACTTTGCTGAGTGTTTTATCATAAATGGGTGCTGTACCTTATCAAGTGTTTTTTCCACATCTATTGATATGATGATGTGATTTTTGTCTTTGCTTTTGTTTATGGGATGTATTACGTTTATTGATTTGAAAATATTGTACCATCCTTGCATCCCTTGGATGAATCCCACTTGGTCGTGGTGTATGATCTTTTTAGTGTATTGCTGGATGCAGTTTGCCAATATTTTGTTGAGGATTTTAGCATCTATGTTTATTGGTGATATTGGCCTGAAGTTTTCATTCTTTGTTGTGTCTTTATCTGGTTTTGGGATTAGGATGATGCTGGCTTCATAAAAAGATTTTGGGAGTCTTCCTTCTTCTTAGATTTTTTACAACAGTCTGTGAAGAGTAGAGAAACCATCTAGTCCAGGGTTTTGTGTGTCAGGAGTTTTTTTAGTACTGCTTCAGTTTTGTCTGTTGTTATTGGTCTGTTCAGGCTTTCTGCTTTTCTTCACTGAGTTTTGGAATATTATATTTTTATTTTCTTTTTTTTAAGATTTTATTTATTTATTTTTAGAGAGAGGAGAAGGGAGGGAGACAGAGAGGGAGAGAAACAGCAATGTATGGTTGCCTCTCACATGGCCCTCACAGGGGACCTGGCCTGCAACCCAGGCATGTGCCCTGACTGGGAATCGAACCGGGACCGTCTGGTTCCCAGCCCGTGCTCAATCCACTGAGCTACACCAGCCAGGCTGGAATATTATATTTTTCTATAAATTTGTCCATTTCACCTGGGTTTTCAGATTTCTTTGTAGTAAGTTCTTACAATCCTTTGTACTTCTGTGGTATCAGTTGTGTTTTCTCCTCTTCCATTTCTGATTGTGTTTATTTGGGCCCTCTGTGTTTTTTTCTTGATGAGCCTGCTTATAGTCCTGTCAATTTTATTTATCTTTTCAAAGAACCAGCTCCTGGATTTATTGATCCTTAGAATGTTGCTTTTTGTCTCTATGTCATTCATTTCTACTCTGATCTTGGTTATTTCCTTCCTTCTACTGGTCTGGGCTATCTTTGTTGTTTTTCTTTGAGTTCTTGTAAGTGTAGTGTTAGGTTGTTTATTTGAAACATTTCTGTTGTGTTTTTTTTTTGTTTTTGTTTTTTGTTTTTTTTTAGGTAGGCCTGTATTGCTATGAACTTCTCTCTCAGGGCTGCCTTCGCTGTGTACTATAAGTTTTGGATTTTGTGAGTTCATTTTCATTTGTTTCCAGAAACTTTGATTTCCTCCTTGATCTCATTCTTGACCCATTCATTGTTTAATAGCATGCTATTCAATCTCCATGAGCTTCAGTGTTTTTTAATTTTTTCTTTGAGTTTGGTTTCTAGTTTCAGTCCCTTGTGGTCAGAGAAAATGCTTGATATGATTTCAATTTTCTTGAATTTGTTCAGGCTTGTTTTGTGTCTTATCATGTGGTCTATCTTTTAAAATGTTCCATATACATTCTAAAAGAATGTGTATTTTGCTTCTTTGGGATGAAAGGTTCTATATATATCAGTTAAGTCCATTTGATCTAGGACATTGTTCAATGCTGCAATATCTTTGTTGATATTTTGTTTGGAAGATCTGTCCATTTTTGACAGTGGGGTGTTGAAATCCCCTAGTATAAGCTTGTTGCTGTCAATATGTTTCTTGAAGTCCTCCAAGATTTTCTTTATGTACTTGGGTGCTCCTATGTTCGGTGTATATATATTTACAATGTTTATGTCTTCTTGATGGATTCTTCCCTTGAGTATTATTATGAAGTGACCTTCTGGGTCTCTTTTATGGCCCTTTTTCTGAAGTCTATTTTGTCTGATATGAGTATTGCTACCCCAGCTTTTTTTCCCTGTTTGCTTGGAAAATTTTTTCCCAGCCCTTCACTTTCAGTCTGTGTATGTCTTCTGTTCTGAGGTGGATCTCTTGTAGGCAGCATATGTGTAGGCCATGCTTTCTTATCCATTCAGCTATCCTATGCCTTTTGATTGCAGCATTTAATCCATTTTTGTTTAAGGTTATTATTGATAGCTACTTAATCCTTGCCATTTTTTCATACCTGTGTTCATCTCTCTCTCACTCTTTTTCTTCCTTTTCTTAAAGCAGTCCCTTCAGTATCTCTTGCAGAGCTGGTTTGGTGGCAGTGTATTCTTTTAGACCTCTTTTGTCTGGGGAAGTCCTTATTTGGCCTTCCATCTTAATTTAGAGCCTTGCTGAGTACAGTGGCCTTGGTTGCAGGCCTCTGGTTCTCATTACTTGGAATATTTCTTGCCATTCTCTTCTGCCTTGGAGCGTTTCCATTGAGAAGTCAGCTGCTAGCCTTATTGGGGCTCCCTTGTATGTTACTTCCTGTTTCTCCCTTGCTGCCTTTAAGATTCTGTCTTTGTCTTGGAATTTTGCCATTTTAATGATGATGTGTATTGAAGTGGTCCTCTTTGGGTTCCTCTTGATTGGGACTCTGTGTTTCCTGTACTTGTGTGACTTTTTCTCTCATCAGATTAGGGAAGTTTTCCATCATTACTTTTTCAAACAGGTTATCTATCCCTTGCTCTTCTTCTCCTTCTGGTATCCCTATTATATGGATGTTAGTATCTTTCATGTTGTTCTGCAGTTCCCTTAACCCCTTTTCATTCTTTGCTCTTTCCCTTGTCTTGCTCTTTCTGGGTGGTTTTTTCTACCTTGTCCTCCAGCTTGCTGATTCAAAATCTGCTTCATCTAGCCTGGTTTTTTATTCTTTTTACTGTGTTCTTCAGTTCAGAAATTCTCCATTTCCTTTTTCATGTTGATAAAGTTTACAGTGAGTTCATTATAGTTTCCCTGTAGTTTTTGGTAATTCTCTGTGAGCTCATTGAGCTTCCTGATAACTTTTGCTTTGAACTCAATATCTGATCGTTGACTTGCCACTATTACATTTAGCATTCTTTCTGAGGCTTCCTCATTTCCTTTCATTTCATTTGGGGATTGTTTCTTTGTCTTCCCATTGTTTGTGAGACTCTTCTTGTTAGCGTCTGCTTCTTAAATTGATCTATTCTGACTCCTTGGGTTTGTGGTGAGAACTTCTATGGTAGAAAACCTGTGAGATTCAATGGTGTAGTTTCCTTGATCTCCTGAGTTCTGTGGTCTTGTGCTATTGTTTATGTTAGCTCTCTGGATGTCTTTGGGTTTTGACTGTTGTTGGGTCTTTATTTGGTGGGTCCTTTCCTCCAGCTGGTTAACTGAGGGTCACTCCATCTACCACGTCTTGTATTCTGTTGTGCAGGTGTGGGCAGGTTGTGTTGAAGCTGATTCTTCTGAGTGTACAAGGTTTTGAGGCTTCTCGCTCGCTCTTGTTCAGTTGTTTGTTCTGGGTAATTTCTCCACTATTTAGTTGTATTTCTTTTCTTTTCTTTTTTTTTAGGATGTTTCATTTTTTTCTTTTTTTTAAATATATTTTATTGATTATGCTATTACAGTTGTCCCATTTCCCCCCCCCCCTTTCTTCCCCTCCACCCCCATACTCCCCATTCCCTGTCCTTTAGTTTTTGTCCATAGGTCATACACATAAGTTCTTTGACTTCTACATTTCCTATACTATTCTTAACCTCCCCCTATCTGTTTTCTACCTACCACTTATGCTACTTATTCTCTGCCACTTCCCCCCCCACCCTCCTGTTAATATCCCTCCATACTTTATATAAATCCCTTTAACATTTCATACAATAAAGGCTGGGTGATGATGAACTCCTTGAACTTGATCTTATCTGAGAAGCACTTTATCTGCCCTTCCATTCTAAATGAGAGTTTAGCTGGATAGAGTATTCTTGGGTGTAGGTCCTTGCCTTTCATGACCTGGAATACTTCTCTCCAGCCCCTTCTTTCCTGAAAGGTCTCTTTTGAGAAATCAGCTGACAGTCTTATGGGAATTCCTTTGTAGGTAACTGTCTCCTTTTCTCTTGCTGCTTCTAGGATTCTCTCCTTATTTTTAATCTTGGGTAATGTAATTATGATGTGTCTTGGTGTGTTCCTCTTTGGCTCCAACTTCTTTGGGACTCTCTGTGCTTCCTGGACTTCCCAAAAGTCTATTTCCTTCACCAGCTTGGGGAAGTTCTCCATCATTATTTGTTCAAATAAGTTTTCAATCCCTTGGTCTTCCTCTTCTCCCTCTAGCACCCCTATGACTTGGATGTTGGGACGTATAAAGATGTCCTGGAGGTTCCTAAGCCTCTCCTCAGTTTTTTGAATTCTTGTTTCTTCATTCTTTTCTGGTTGGATGTTTTTTACTTCCTTCTGGTCCACTCCATTGATTTGAGACCCAGTTTTCTTCTCATCCCTCTTGGTTCCCTGCAGATTTCTCCTCATTTTCTTTATATTATCCTTAACTTGCTCAACTAATTTCGACCATTTTTCTTCCAATCCTGTGAGCATCCTGATTACCAGTGTTTTGACCTGTGCATCTGAAAGGTTGGCTATCTCTTGATCACTTAGTTGTATTTTTTCTGGAACTTTGATCTGATCTGTCATTTGGGCCATTTTTTTTCTCAGTGCGCTTGTTACTTTAAGGGGCGGAGCCTCAGGTGTTCACCTGGGTGGAGGAAACTCACGTCGTTGTGTTGTGACGCGGCCTGTGGGGGCGGGTCCTGAGAGAACAATGGTGTTTGGTCCACTCTCCGCACTTACAATGCTACCTATAAGCAAGTTGGGCCCTTCTGTTCCGGCTCTGGGGTCGGTGGACGGGCCTACACAGTTCCAAGTCCCTGTGGGTCTCCCCAATGAACTCTCCTGTGAGGCTGGGAGTTCCTCCCGCTGCCGCCTAAACCCCCACAGGTGTTTTCAATCAGTGGTTTGAGGTTTTATTTCCATGCATTGGTGGGTTGCTGCTTGGTCTGCTCTGCTCTCCGCTTTTCCTCCTGTTTTATCTGCACGCGAATGAGGACCTGCCTGGTCCACCAGTCTCAGTGCTGTTGGGTCCCGATGGGCTGGGCTCCAGCCACGTTTTAGTCAGGCACGCCCACCACGAGTCTCTCCTGGTACCACTCCACAAACCGCAGTCTTGCCTCACTCTCTTCTCCCTGTTTGCTGTGCGCTCCCCGTCTGGTTCTCTGTGCTCTCTGCCTGGCTCCGCCCCACTTACCAGACTAGATGAATGTGTCTTCTTTAACTCTTTGGTTGTCGGACTTCCTCTCAGTTCGATTTTCTGTCAGATCTGGCTGTTGTTGTTTATTTAAATTGCTGTTTTTCCTTACTTGGTTGTGTGAGGAGGCATGGCATGTCTACTTATGCCTCTATCTTGCCAGAAGTTCCCTATTTAGTTGTATTTCCAGATTGGTCCTGGATTGAGGTTAGTGTGCCTTCCACTCCCTCCTTCACCTTCTGTTGTTATCTGTTGGTGGTTCCTTTGTTGGTGAGTATCGTCTTCTCACAGGTATACTGGTGTTCACAGGTCCCACCTACTCATTTCTGTGACCACTTGGAGGGGTAATGCAAAATGGTTTAAGACAGTGGGAGTGTGTTCTATGGTATTTAAATTACCAACCCATAGAGAAGAGATAGGAGATCATCTGGCTATGTATAGTATTAACTATGATATTTCACCCAACCAGCCACTTTTTAGAAAGGGTGGAAAAGATAATACTCTTGTTCGGGGCAGGGAAGGATTGTGAGTTGGATCTAGAAAGCAGTGAGCTTGTGGGAGGTCAGATTATGAGGTAAAGTGAGATAAAGGATAGAAAATGGGTGTAGCGTGTGAGCGAGTAGAGTTAACCACCACAGTAATAAAGTTCAGGAAACAGTGAAGTGAGCTAAGATCCAGGAGCGGTGCAGTGTAGTATTTACAATTGCATGGTACAGCAATTATTTACAATAGTAATGGAGCAACCATCATATGACATTATGTATATGATCTGAATGACAAGAATAGGAAGTACAGGACCTAGAATAGTGTACTATTGGAACACAAGTGAAGTGAAAGATGGAAAATTAAAAATACACTATGAAAGACAGAACAAGGGAAACTGCCGGGAGCCAAATCCACCCTCCTGTATGATAACAAATTTGCAGAAAGAGCCGTGAGTCTGCACAGTGGACATGGCAGGAGAAAGCACCGTGTGTTCTTCTGTTTAGTTATTCTATTGCTTCCTTTGCTTGGGGTCAGTATAAGTTCGTATGGGAATGGGACAGATGGCAATTCCACTAAGAAGATAGAGTTCTTGAAAAATTACAGAGAAAATGCTAGTCAAGCGGAAAGTACCCTCACTCCCGAATGCTCCCCTAAATGGTATAAGAGTCATCAGGAACAGGAATGAAGGAAACTCTTTGGCCTAAGTCCCACGCCCTCATTTGCTCCCACCACATTAGGCAGAATTTGAAACCCAGGGACAAAAGGTAGATCTAAGAGGCTAGTATGGTCAGCTCTCTATCATTTTCCATTCACTACTACCCCTAGACCTACAGACCCCCCATTGCCCTACACAGGCATTTATCATAAGAATCTAGATAGGTTAATATTGGAGGATACTAGGTAAATTAGTAGAAAAGAGTTTTCTACACAATAGACTAAAGATAATAAAAATTATTAAACAGAAAAATATCCTGAGCAGTAAGAGACAGCCATTAACCACATAACCACAAAAGTCTAACAGTCTCATGACAGTCCTCGTACCAGACTTGTGGTCAGACGCTTTGCTGATCCAGCAGCAAGATTAGAGCTAAGAGCTTGCAAAACAAAGTTTAGCTGTATTGCCCAGCTGTTTTATTTCATGTATGTGTCATGCTTCTCCGGAACTCTTGCAAAAGTAAATGTATTATGAGAAAACCACTCCTAGTGTACCTGCGCCGCCCCCCCCCGCCCCCGTACCACTTGAGCTTGAAAAAGCATGTAAATAAAACACACTCTGAAGCCTAGCAGAGAGATGCCTGGCTGACGAGTCTGAAACAGCACCTCTCGTGTCATTCATTTGCCGACTCCGCCCCTTGCTCACCTGTTGGATCCCTGACCTGCCTGGGGCTGGCCCCTGGCAGGAAACCAGTCAAACAATGCAATTTAACAAACAAGTGAAAAAGACTAAACAGAAAGAAGAGAAATATAAAAATACTAATAAAACAAAAGATGTAAGAATAATGAAAAATAATAATGCAAATATACAATAACTTGCAAGTTCTCTGGTGTAGCAAAGTGAAATTTGTTTCACTGTCTCAGTTGTTGGGATGATCCCTCTTTGGGTCTAACTTGGTCTTTTCACAGCTCTGGGTTTTATTGTCTCACTTGTGGAGAGAAAAAAAAGTAAGGAAGGAAGAAGGAATAGAAAATAAAAAACCTTCTGCTGGCTTTAAACTGGCCAAGCCAGTTCTGCTGGTCTTTCTGGCTGCAGCAGGTTGAGGTTGAGGAGGGATTGGTTTTGCTTTACTCTCTTCCTGAGCCGCACTCTTTGCAGTTGCCCAGCCTCCAGTACAGTTTCTCAGTTGTGCAATGCCTTCAGTCCACCAGTTGCACTGTCCTTGAGGTGCACCAGTTAGTGGCAACTCACACACCACCTTCTCACTCTTTGCTGTCCTAGATGCTAGGGACTCTCAGTGCCCCTTCAGGGTAATTCAGCCCCTCCCCCCCACTGAATTAAGTTTTTCTGGGGATTGTTGTCTCCCAGAACCCTGCAGTTATCCTCTGCAGGGGCATCTCCGCCTTCCTCTTAGAGAGTCAGGGCCTTGGGTACAGGGGCCAAGTGGGAGGTGCCTGTGGGTGGTGGGGTCAGGCGTGCTCCTCCCTGGGCCTGCAGGCTGGGCCTGAGCACTCGCTGGGCCTGGGCCTTGCTGCTGGGGTGGGATGGGCAGCCACCGGGCTGCGTGGTCAGGCACGAACCACATGAGCACAGACAGGCAGCCACCGGGCTGTGGGATCTGGTGTGCACCATACCCCGGGCTGTGGGCATGAGCTCGTGTCCTGGTGGGGGTAGGGTTGCAGGAGGCAGGGGCAGCTGCTGCAGAGAATTCCCCAAACAGTCACTGAGTGCCTCTTTTTTCTCTTTTTGAAAAATTCCTCTTATTCAAACCTCCTGCTGCGAACAAGCACCTGGCCTCTCACATAGGCCAACTCTCCAACCAGACTGCGGACTGACCAGGTCAGGGTCTATCACTTCCCAACTCTTCCCAGCTGGCGTCCACAATCTCAGTGGGTGCACACTGCCCCTATGTGTTTGCCACTTCCTCCTTATCCCCCCACACCCCCGCCCCATGACTTCAAGCATCCAGGTCCCTCCTGGTGCTGCTCAAACATTGTTTGGCAAGGGACAGAGCCATTGACCTGGCTCTCTTCCTAGAATCCTGCAGCAGATCCAGTGGGCACCGGGCCTGGTACTATAGCCACCCTGATCCCTGCACTGGTCCCAGGAACCTTATTGTCCTGAAGCACTCTCCTTACCATCTGATTTTTCAATGTCCTCTATAATTTTTGGTCTCCAATATTCATATATGCTGGGATACTGTTGGCTGTTCACTTGGTTCCTCAGAAGATCAGCTAGGTGTTTCACCAGTGTGCGGGGGGGAGTGGACTCCACTCCCACCTATCTTGTCACCATCTCCACCCCCTGTCTTTAACTCATTTAAATGAGCAGTTAAATTCACTAAAAATGTAAATCTGTAAGCCAGTTTTCATTGTCAAGTTCTGGCACAAATTTGTAACATGTCTCAAATCATAAAATCTTTTCAACATTT
Organism: Micronycteris hirsuta; assembly: GCA_004026765.1. NCBI lineage: Eukaryota > Metazoa > Chordata > Mammalia > Chiroptera > Phyllostomidae > Micronycteris > Micronycteris hirsuta. The sequence goes on from PVJI01009607.1 coordinate 18,144, forward strand.
GGCCTCAACTTAGCCATCTTACTTCCGAAAAGTAAATGATGTCACCATAGTCAGCATCAGTCCTTTTAAGGAATTCCTGGAATTGGCAATGATTCAATGCCTTGGCACTTATGAAATTCACAGTCTTGATGATAATTTGCATGATGTTATCCATTTTTAAAGCTTTTGTGCATAAATTTTCTTGATGTACTACGCAGTGCTACTTCATCAAATGTGAGTTTTGGATGGCAATTGCATCATCTTCTATTAATTTTACAAATCTCTCTCTTTTACCTACCATCACTGGGACACCATCAGTAACTATACCAGATATGTTGACAATGCACATTGAAAATCACTTTAACATATCTTTTACTGCTTCATATAAATCTCTTGATTTAGTTGTGTCTTTTAATATCATTAAAGAAGCCATTTCTTCAGAGACATTATATTCATCAGCAGTACCTCTAAAAAATGGCAAGTTGAGCCATATCTGTAGCATCAGTGCTATCATCCATAGTGAAAGCATAAAATTTTCAACTAGCAGCTTTACTCTCCAAACTTCTTTTGATATATTTTTTAATCTCTTCAATTCACCTGGCTACAGTCTGGTGAGACAAACTGATTTTAGAAATATCCTCCTTTTTTTCAGGGTAAATTATATCTGCCATATTTTCTATACATTGTTTAATAAACTCACCATCAGTAAATGGTTTTAATTTTTTGCTATTAAATAGGGTGTTATATAACTAGCTTTTACAATGGAATCCACCCAAGTTGCAACTTTTTGAAAAAATTGTTGCTGAGAAGACAGACTTTTTTCAATTCATTTGTCCTTACAACACAATCCTTCATACGCGTTGAATTTGGCAGCATGTTTTTGCATATAATGCCTTTTCAAATTATAGTCTTTGAAAACTTGCACAAATTCCCTACAAATTAAGCAGAGTGCCTTACTATTTGCCTCAACCAAAAGTAGTTATCTGTCCAATTTTCATTGGACCATCCTTCATCCTTAATTTTTCTTTTTGGGGGTTCTCTTTTCTTTTGAGACATTGTGGAAGCCATGCTGGGATTAAAAAAAATAGATAAGGGACTTTATTTGATTTATCATAAAAACTAATTTACAGGGAAATAGGAAGTGAGGTTTGGGCCCTTTCACAGCTCTCTCAGTTGCTGATGCAGGGTGAGCAGTGGGCCAATTGTACAGCATGGTGGATGGATGATGTGTGAAGCACTGCTGAGGTGTGGAAGGACCTTTAATAATCAAATAAGAATGCTTACCTAACTTCTAAATAACATTAAAGGCCTAATGTTACAATGGTAGCTTGAAATATTATTGATAACCACTGCCTTGTTAAGTCACCAAGAACACACATAATGTCTGATGATGTCAATCCTGCTGTCTGCGCTTGGAAGATAACACACTAGAAGCCTCACACTGCTGTAAAACTGAAGCCATGCATGAGTACAAATAGCAAGAGCATATGTAAATTTATTTTAGGTCACATTGTGACACGTAATAGTGAAAAGCATAACATTTTCTAACAATGTTTTAAGTAAATTTATGATTTTGTGTGGGCCACATTCATATCCATCCTGGGCCGCATGCAGCCCATGGGCCATGGGTTAGACACCCCAGAATAAATTCATTAACTTACTAACAAGCTTTCTAACAACTTTCTTTCCTCTATATGTAGAGCATTCAGACTAGCCAGGTACTTGCTTGCAGCTTTGTGCTCATATACGTTTCATAAATAAACTTGCTATCTCATTTCCACTGTATGTGTTATCTCTCATTTGAATTCACTACTTGAGGTGAGAAAAGAACTGAGGCAGAGAGGGAAGGCCTCCTGACTTGGTCTCTCTCTTCCCATCCGTAACAATATCATCTCCCAATAAATCAATAAACAAGTGCTGGAGAGGATGTGGAGAAAAGGGAACTCTAGTGTAGTGTTGGTGGGAATGCCACTGGTGCAGCCACTGTGGAAAATAATATGGTGTTTCCTAAAAAAATTAAAAATGGAACTACCTTTTGACTGCTCGGAATATATGCTATGAATCCCAAAACACTAATTCAAAAGAATATGTGCACCGCTATGTTCATTGCAGTGTTAATTTACAATAATCAAGATCCGGAAACAGCCCAAGTGCCCATCAGTAGGTAAGTGGATAAAAAAACCTATGGTACATTATAGGGGACCGTCCCACGTGGTGTGGGAAATGTAGCCCAGCCCCCACTCCGAAAGGCCAGTGGGGAGCGAGGTTCAGCACACAGGACCCACACCCACGGATAGGTTCTACTATGGGGAATCAGGCCTGCATTGTACCTAGGCTGCTATGAGACTTGCTTTTGCTAACTCTCTCACCCTGGATTGAGGCAGCAAATGTTTACTGCATATCTCTAAAGTAACTTCCTAAAATCTGTGCTAAACCTCCCAACTATGGAGTATAACCAGTTCAACCACTTTTCCCCTTGATCTGTAACATCCTTCTCTTTGAAGTAATTAGCAACATTCTTTCCTTTATCTGTAAAAGGTAATCACCTAATGCGAACCTGTGCATAGTAAATGAGGACCATCCTAGATATAATGTACCCAGAAAGACAATAAAAGCCTGTCCAGGCAGGGCTTGGGGCCCTCTCTCACTCAGAGAGTGACCATGCCGTCTCTTTTACTCCACAGGACTTCTGCAGTCTGTGTGAATTTGTTCATTGCAGCCACAACACACAGACCCTGCCAGCCATGGTCCACATCAGTACATTTACACAATGGAATACTACTTGGCCATAAAAAAGAAGGAAGTCTTACCTTTTGTGAAGGCATGGATGGTCCTAGACATTATTATGTTAAGTGAAATAAACCAGAGAAAGACAAGTACCATATGATTTCACTTATATGTGGAATCTAATGAACAAAATAAACTGACAAACAAAATAGAAACAGAGGCATGAGTATATGGAACACACTGATGGATGTCAGAGGAGAGAGGGTGGAAGGGACTGGATGAAAGAAGGTACAGGGTTTACCCAAAAAACATATATATGTGTATATATGTCTATATATATATATATATCTATATATCTACCTATATCTGTATAATCACATATAGACATAAACAACAGTGTGGTGATAGCCAGAGGGAAAGGGGGGTGGGGACTGAGTGGAGATGGGCAAAGGTGGGGAAATTAGGGCTGAAAGAAAGACTTTGCTTGGAGAAATGAGTACATGATGCAGAATACAGATGATGTTTTATTAAGTTGCACAGCTTGAAACCTGTATGGTTCAGTGAACCAATGTAACTCCAATAAATCCAATTTTTTAAATTAAAATAAAATTAATATTCAAAGTTTAAAATAAAAAGAGCCATCACTTAGTTCTGCCATCTCCCATCCAAGTACTAACCAGGCCCGACCCTGCTTAGCTTCCGAGATCAGACGAGATCGGGCGCGTTCAGGGTGGTTTGGCCGTAGACATAGTTCTGCCATCTCTTTTCCTCTGTCAGAAGAAAAGAATACCCAGACAGAGTCTGCTTCTAGCCTGGATCCCAAATGCAATACACAGGAGCAGGGGTGTAGCATGTAGTGTAAGCCAGAAGGTAGCATTTGTTGTGACAAGCCACTGAGATTTGGTGGTTATTTTTTACCCACAGCAAACTCAATCTCATAAGACTCATATAGTTAACTAATAAATAACTTCTCTGGTTAGGCTGTGAATATAGTTTGTCTATTTGACCTTGACATGCTCTTTCCACTTTATATAATTATTTGTTGATTTAAAAACCATTTTATTGATTAAGCTGCACTTTGTGGTAGTCAGCTGAACTGAACTTATCCCGTTTTTTAGCACTTAGGTAGCATTTTTTCTTGTAATCCTTTTTAGTTCTCTTGTTGTTCTTTGCAGTAGAAATATTATTTCCAGAAATATTATAGATAAGATACCCCACAAAAAACCGATTTCTGCTAAAAACTGATAAATGCTAGATAAAATATGACTGAGCTAGGAAGAAAGTAAAGGAACTAGTCTTTAGTAGTTATATTACTCTGAATTACTAAAGGACTGAAAATGGAATGAAAATGGGAACCCAAAGTGCGCGATAAAACTAATAGCTATTCCACAGGTTGATTTTACTCTTAGAGATTAAAGATTATACTTATATATAATCACATATATGTAACAGGGTGCTGAGCTACAGCCCCAGAAATATCGAAAGCCCCCACAAGTATCACTGGGGGATGAGAACAGCAGAGCAAGGCCATTGAGAGATACTTTGCACATCTAAAGAACTTGGCCAGTGTTTTAGTAATGTTAAAAGCTGTGCCTGCCCACTCAGAGCCAGGGAGATGGGCGTAACATGTGATGCAATGTAGCCAGAGGGGCTTGTTGTGCCTGCACAAGAGCAGGAAGGCAGTTAGCTCTATGTCAGGAGGCTATGTTTGCCTGGACTAACAATAGCAGATGAGAAAGGCAGAAGAGGCCAGAGTGCTGGCAGTTGTAGCTGAGTATGGGAGGAGTCCGAGGAAGATCCATGATGAGATTTAAACTTAGGTATGGGGCAACCATGCTCTCTTAACTATGTGTCTTAGGAAAGAGAAGCCTCTTGAAGATGTAGCAGTTGTGTGTGGTCTTGGCCATGTGGTTTGAAAGGATGAAGAAGGACCCCCACTGGCCCACCATGAGGACACGGTTTTAGATTAAAAGCAGAAGCCTAGTAGCAGAGTAGACAACTGGAAGAAGGCAGAATACAGATGGTAATCTTCCCAGCTAAGCTACAGACTTCTATTTCTTTTCCGAAGGCGGGTAACTCTGACTGGCCTGGTTTGGCAAGGGGGTGTGGCAGGACTGTGCATTAATGGGTGTTTGTTTCTAAAGGGAGTGAGATTTAACAGCAGAATTCCACCATTATCCTAAATCCGTATAATTTTTAATAAATGGTTCCTTTCCTATCAATAAAACTCTGGCATTGGGAGTCACAGTTCTTATCAGCAGTGGGCAATAGAATCCTTTTCTGTTACATATATACATATGTAAGATACAGATAGTATGTGTGTGTGTGTATATATATATTTTTTTTGAAAGAGTTTAAGACTCAAAGCAAGTTTCAAAACTAATAGTGTTCCTATGTACCTTTCTGCAATGACAATATCTACATAATCACAGTATATTGGAAAATCCTGGAAACTGACATTAGTACAATACTATTAATTTGGGTATAGACCTTGGATTTCACTAGCTTTTAATGCACTACTTTTTGTTTTAGGTGTATAGTTCTGTTACTGGTGTTGGGGTTCTTTGATTCTCCAAAACAGAAATTGAGAGGAAACACCAGAGAAATTTCCAGACAGAATTTATTAAGCTTATACTGAAGTACAAGGGAGTCAGCACAGACAAAAGGAAGGTCCTCTGAACTGGCTCAGTAGTTGGCTCTGCTTGGCTGCTTTTATAAACTGGGGACAAAGTATATTATGTAAAAAGGTGGACTTTTTGAAAAGCAGGCTTGAATAATTTTCCACTTTAGGTTTGTGTGACTTTTCTAGCTGTGTTGCCTGGTAACTACATTAACCACCCCCTCAAGCTGTGGCGGAAAAAAGGGGGTTAAGATGGCATATTGCTCATTACCACCACCCTCAGAAAGTCATATAGCAGTCAAACCTTGATCTACTGTGCATGCGAGTCAGTAGTTTAAGCAGGCAGTTAGAAGGGAGATAAAAATCAGCTATCTCTGCTTGCACAGGTCTGGTAGCTTAGTTAATTAAAGTGTTCCCTGCTATGCTAAGGTTGTAGGTTCAATTTCTGGTCAGGGCACATGCAAGAGTCGACCAATGAATGCATATCAAAGTGGAACAACAAATTGATCTTTCTCTCCCTTCTTCTGTCTCTCTCTAAAATCAACCAATCAGTAAGACTTCCGGCCAAAATGAAGATATAGTTAGATACATTTTGCCTCCTTGCACAAAAAAAGAAGGACAATGATAAATTTAAAAACAAAAAATAACCAGAACTGCCAGAAAATTGAACTGTATGGAAATCCGACAACCAAGCAATAAAAGAAGAAACATTCATTCAGACTGGTAGGAGGAGCAGAGATGGGCAGCCATGGCAGAATGGATACGTGGCAAGGCAGCAGCTGGAGGACCAGGCTTTTTATCTACATTTGCATGTAGATAAACTGGGAGGAACAACTAGGGAGCAAGACAGACTGCACAACCCAGGGTTCCAGAGTGGGTAAATAAAGCCTCAAAATCTTTGGCTGCAAAAACCTGTGGAAATTATGGAGGTGGGAAGAACTGCCAGCCTCAAAGGACAGTTCACTGGAGAGACCCACAGGGTCCTAGAATGTACACAAACCCACTCACCCAGGAACCAGCACCAGAAGGGCCCAATGTACTTGTGGGTAGTGGAGGAAATGACTGAAATATGGCCAAGAGCCAAGGAAGAGGCACTGATTGCTCTCAGATCCCTCCCCACATACAGCACCATTTTGCAGTAAAGTGAGTTGCTCCACCCTGGCAAATACCTAAGGCTCCGCCCCTTAAAATGTAACAGGCATGCCAAGACAAAAAAGTATGGCCCAAATGAAAGAACAGATCAAAGCTACAAAAATATAATTAAGCAATGAAGAGATAGCCACCCTATCAGATGCACAGTTCAAAACACTGGTAATCTGGATGCTCACAGAAGTGGTTGAATATGGTTGCAAAGTGGAGGAAAACGTGAAGGCTATGAAAAGTGAAATAAAGGAAATATACAGGGAACCAACAGTGAAGGAAAGGAAACTCAGAGTCAAATCAACAGTTTGGAGCAGAAGGAAGAAATAAACATGCAATCAGAACAGAATGAAGAAACAAGACTTCAATAAAATGAAGAGAGGTTTAGGAACCTCCAGGATATCTTTAAACATTCCAACATCCGAATCGTAGGGGTACTGGAAGGAGAAGAGAAAGACCAAAAAATTGAAAACTTGTTTGAACAAATAACAAAGGAGAACTTTCCTAATCTGCAAAGGAAAGAGACTTCCAGGAAGACTAGGAAGCTCAGAGAGTCCCAAAGAAATTGGACCCAAGGACAAACACACCAGGACACATCATAATTACATTACCCAAGATTAAAGAGAAGGAGAGAATCTTAAAAGCAGCAAGAGAAAAGGAGAGAGTTACTTACAAAGGAGTTCCCATAATACTATTAGCTGATTTCTCAAAAGAAACCTTGCAGGCAAGAAGGGGCTGGAAAGAAGTATTCAAAGTCATTAAAGGCAAGGAGCTACATCCAAGATTATTCTCTCCAGCAAAGCTATCATTTAGAGTGGGAGGGCAGACAAAGCGCTTCCCAGATAAGGTCAAGTTAAAGGAGTTCATCATCACCAAGCCCTTATTATATGAAATGTCAAAAGGACTTATTGAAGAAAAAGAAGATGATTAAATATATGAACAGGAAAATGACAACAAACTCTCAACTATCAGCAACTGAACCTAAAAAAACAAAAAGCTGAAATAAACAAACTAAGCAAACAAGTAGAACAGGAACAGACTCAGAAATGGAGATCACTTGGAGGGTTACCAGCAGGGAGGTGGAGGGGGAAGAATGTGGGAAAAGGTACAGGGAATAAGAAACATAAATAGTAGGTACAAAATAGACAGGGGATGTTAAGAATATATTGGAAATGGAGAAGCCCAAGAACTTATATGTACAACCCATTGACATGAACTAAGGGGTGGGAATGCAGGTGGGAGAGTTGTGCAGGGCAGAGGGAAACAAAGGGGATAGAAAAATTGGCACTGTAATTGCATAATCAATAAAATATATTTTTAAAAATCAGTCAATAAACTAAAAATTAAAAAGAAAACCTGTATGTTTTTGAGTGGGGAAGGGAGGAGTGGTAACATTTTGTGGTCAGTTTATCCCAGGTTCCTTCTGATCACCTGGTCTTTTTATTGTTGTTACCAATTTTCCCCCATTGCTGTCTCCTACCCACCCTTGCCCTACTCCCCCAGTCAATCCCCGCCCTGTTGTCCATGTCCATGGGTTATTTATACTTGTTTTTTATGCCATTCCCCTTCTTTCCTCCCTTATTCCCCTCCCCTCTGGTCCCTGTCAGTCTGTTCCTTGTTTTCATACCTCTGGTTCTATTTTGCTCACTTGTTTGTTTTGTTCATTAGGTCCCACTTATAGGTGAGATCATACGGGCTTATAGTCTTTCATTGCCAGGCTTATTTCACGTAGCATAATAGTCTCTAGTTCCATCCATGCTGTCACAAAGGATAGGAGTTACTTCCTCTTTCTTTCTGCTGCATGGTATTCCATTGTGTAAATGTACTACAGTTTTCCATTTATGTACTTACAGGCACTTATGCTGTTTCTACTACTTGGTTATTGAATATAGCACTGCTATGAACATTGGGGTTCATAAGTTCTTTTGAATTGGTGTTCCAGGATTCTTAGGATATATTCCCATCAGTGGAATTGCTGAGTCAATAGGCAGTTTTGTTTTTATTTTTTTGAGGAAATTCCATACTGTTTTTCCATAGTGGCTGCACCAGTCTGCATTCCCACCAATAATACTACACTAGAGTTCCCTTTTCTCTGTGTCCTTGCCTGCACTTATTGTTTGTTGATTTGTTTATGATGGCCATTCGGACTGATGTGAGGTCGTTATCTCATTGTGGTTTGAATTTGCATCTGTCTGATGGCTGGTGATGTTGAGCATCCTTTCATTTGCATATGGCCCTCTGTATGTCCTCATTGGAGAAGTGTCTGTTCAAGTTCTTTGCCCATTTTTTAATTGGATTTTTTGTCTTCCTGATGTCTAGTCATAAATGTTCTTTATATATTTTAGAGATCAAACCCTTGTCCGAGGTATCGTTGGCAAATATGTTTTCCCATAGAGTTGGTTCCCTGTGCATTTTGATGATGTTTTCATTAGCCATGCAGAAGCTTTTTAATTTGATGTAGTCCCATTTGTTTATTGTTTCCTTTATGTCCCTTTCCCTAGACGATTTATGGGAAAAAATACTGCTGTGTGGGATATCTGAAATTTTACTCCCTATGTTTTACTCTAGGACTTTTATGGTGAACATCTGGTCTTAACTTGGCTTTCTGACCCTCCTGTATTTTCTATTATGCAGGCCCTAGTTTCTGTCTCAGTTCTATGAATTTTTTTCATCTGTGTAGATAACAGTGAGTATCAACACAAAAAAATTCCCTCAACTTATCTTAATAGTCATACTCTTCTTCCAAACATAACACTTGGCACCCACTGATCCATCACTATAATATTTGCACTTTGAGAATAGAATTAAATAGAAACACATAGTATCTGACCCATTAAGACTGGATTTTCCAACTCAGCACAATGCCCTGGACATTCATCCAAATTGATGCATGTATCAATAGTTCCTTTCTTTTTATTTCTGTGTAGTATTTCATTGCATAGATATTCTCTAGTTTTATTTCTATTCACTCATTGAAATTTATTTGGCTTATTTTCAGTTTTTTACTATTACAAATAAAACTTCTATGAACATTTATGTACAGAGTTTTGTATGAACATAAGTTTTCATATTTTGAAAATAAATACCCAGGGCCCTTGGTCAGGTGGCTCATTTGGTTGTGGCATCACCCTGTACAATAAAATAAATTCTCAGGAATATGATTGCTGGGTGATATGATAAGCATATATTTAATTTTATAAGAATTTGTCAAACTGTTTCTAGAGTGGCCGTACCATTTTATATTCCCACCAGCAATGTATGAGAGACCCAGTTGCTCTGCACTCTTGCCAGTACTTTTTATTTTTGCCATTATAGTAGATATGCAATAGTGTTATAAAGGGATGCAGAGCAGGGGTCCCCAGAAAGTGGCAGAGTATATTCCCCACAAACCATGATTGAGGGAGTTGGGAAGTGGATGATATGGTGTTCAATATAATTTGCATAACAATGGCAAGTTAATAGCTGCACTGCGAGCCTGGGAAAAGGAATATGTAACTTTAAAAGCATATAGGGTCTTTGACATAGCCAGGGGAGGTGGATGTCCACTGTGGGCATCCATGTGCCATGGGGAACTCTTGCTCTGACTAAAGGTGGCAGCCAAAAGAAGGTAAAAGATATGGAGGAAGTACCAAAAATGGCACATCACAGGAGGGACCAGACATGAGGTTACAAAGGAAGTTCCAGTCCAAGCATTTAAATGAAGGTGGGCTGAAAGAGAAGGGGGTTCCATCACGCAGCCTGGTGTAGAAAGGAAGAAGCCAGGCAGTCTGTAGTGAAGCAGAAGCTATGCAGTATGGAGGAAAGGGTGTAGGAGAGGGCCCCACTATGAGGTCTGGAGTAAGAGGAAGACCCAGCAGAGCTGATGGAGCTGTGCAGGGAACTGCCTAAAGCATGGATTCATGGGGGATGTTTGGAACTGTACTGTGACCAGAAATGCTGAGCTACAGACTTCAATTTCTCTGAAGGATGTATGGAGAAGCTGCTCTCTTGGGATGTGTGCCCTGGACTGCTCCATGATCCAGTGTAACATTGCACATATTTCCTTGAACCACTATATGGAGGGTGAGAAAAATGTACCTCAGATTATGAAGGTTAGAGCTGCTGTGAAAGGATGGCGACTCTGAAACCCACAGATGCTCGTTCCAGAAGGGTTGAAGACCTGTTTGTGCAGCTGGATTAAAAACAGGTAAGGATATGGAGAACTTCTGGGCATGGTTTTGGCTTATGACCTTTTGGGGACCAAGGGAAGTGCTGGGTATTTTGGGAGAACAGGGCTCTGAGCAGGAGTGCCTTTAGCACCTCTGAGGGTGAAATCCTCAGAGGTGCTAAACCTGAGGTTTTATTTAGTAAATAAAAACCTGCTTCCTTCAACACTAATTGTTGGGTCATGTATCAAGAAACCACGTGGCAAAGCCCAATTTGCTGGTTACAGTATCTGCCTGTGTTTTTAATTTGCATTTCTTCCATGGCTAACAATGGCGAACATTTTTCATGTGCTTAATTGTCATCTGTATGCCTCCTTTTGTAACATGGCTATTCAAGTGTTTTTGCCATTTTTTAAATTGTTTCTTACTTTTGAGTTTAGAAAGTTTCTTGAAATTATAAGAGTGAGAGAGCATTTTAAACACATATATCCCAGCTAATTTTAAAATATAAAATGGACAAATTTCAAGAAAAATGTAACTTACTTGAAATTCACTAACAAAAAATAGTCTGAGTAAGTCACTTAACCAATAAAAGAATTTAATTAGCAGTAAAGTGTCTTTCCACTTTAGAAAGCACCAAGCTCAGATGGCTTTTCCAAGAAACTTTTGGTAAACATTGAAGGAACAATAATTCCAATCTTATAATAATTTTTTTTCTGAGAAAAGAAAAATAGGAAACACTACATAACTCATTTACGAGGGTGGCCTAGTAACATCAAAACCAAACAAAGAGCATTAATTATACACTAAGCTCACTCATGGAGTCAAAAATCTTAAATAAAATATAGCAAATTCAATCCAGCAATGAATTAAAAATAGCACATAATGACTAATATGGGTCTACCAAAGAAACATAAGCTGATTTAGCATTCAACAATATATTCATATAATTCACCACATTAATTGAGAAAGAAAACTGTAGGATCATCATAAGAGATGCAGAGGATGCATTTAATAAAACTCAACATTCACTTATCATAATTCTCTCAAGCCAGTAGAGAAAAGATCTTTCTTAAACTGATAAAAGGCATCTATCATCATGAGCATGTAATAAAGTTCAACATTTGATTTTTCAAAAAGAAATAGAAATTGGAGGGAGGAAGATGACAGAGGAGTGAACGAATGTCAAACTAACCCCCTCCCAGGGCCAATCTGGAAATACAACTCAATTGTGGAGAAATGACTGGGAACAAACAACTGAGCAATAGTGAGAGAAAAGCCATATAACCTCAGACAGAGAGAAGAATCAGATTTGGCAAAATCTATCTGGCACAAAAGACCTACACAACAGCATGGAAGATGTGGTGGGTGGAGTACCCTCAGTCAACCAGCTGGTGGGAGGACCCACTAAAGAATGACCCAACAAAAATCAAAACCCAATTACATCCAGAGAACCAACATAAATGGCATAAAGTGCAGCCCAACAGCATCAAGTTTAGGTGATCAAGGAGACTGTACCACTGAATCTCACAGGCCTCCTACTATAGAAGGTCATACCACAAAATCAGGAAGTCAAAACAGATCAATTTAAGAAGCTGAAGCAAACAAGAAGCATCTCACAAATAATGGGAAGACAAAGAAATAAACCCCAAACAAAAGGTAAGGAGGGATCCTCAGAAAGAATGCTAAAAGAAATACAGGCAAGTCAACTATCAGATATTGAGTTCAAAACAATGGTTATAAGGCAGTTCAATGGGCTTAGTGCAAATTACCAAAAACTACAGGGAAACTATGAGGAACTTACTGCAAACTCTATCAGTGTAAAAAAGGACATAGAAACAATCAACAAGGGCCAAGAGGAAATGAAGAATACAATTTCTGAATTGAAGAACACAGTAGAAGGAATCAAAAGCAGGCTAGATGAAGCAGAGGATTGAATAAGCAAGCTGGAAGATAAGGGAGAAAAAAAACTCCCAAAAAGAGCAAGAAAAGGAAAAAAGACCCCAAAAGAGTGAAGAGGGGTCAAAGGAACTTCAGGACAATACAAAACATAATAACATATGTATAATAGGGATATAAGAAGGAGAAGAAAAGGAGCAAGGATGGAAAACCTGCTTGAAAAAGCAATGATGGAAAACTTCCCTAATTTGATGACAGAAAAGGCCACACAAGTCTACAAAGCACATAGGGTCCCAATCAAGAGGAACCAAAAGAGGACCACTCTAAGATATATGATAATAAAAAATGGAAAAATTCAGACAAAGAGAATCTTAAAGGCAGCAAGGGAGAAACAGGAAGTAACATACAAAGGAGCCAAGATAAAACTAGCAGCTGACTTCTCAACAGAAACATTACAAGCTAGAAGGGAATGGCAAAAAATATTTCAAGTAATGAAAAGCAAAGGCCTGCAACCAAGACTACTCTACCCAGCAAGGCTCTTGATTAAAATGGAAAGTGAAATAAGGAGCTTCCCGGACAAAAGAAGCCTGAAAGAATACCTCCACCCAACCAGCACTGCAAGATATGCTAAAGGGACTCCTTTAAAAAGAGGAAGAAAAACAGTGAGAGAGAGAGGAACACAGTTACAAAGGGGGTAAAATGGCAATGAGTAAGTACCTATCAATAATAACCTTAAAGGTAAATGGATTAAATGCTACAATCAAAAGACATAGGGCAGCTGAATGGATAAGAAAACATGACCCACACATACACTGCCTACAAGAGACCCAGTTCAGAACAAAAGACCTAAACAGACCAAAAGAGAAGAATTGGAAAAGAATATTCCAAGCAAACAGACAGGGGAAAAAAGCTGGGGTAGCAATACTTACATCAGACAAAATAGACTTCAAAACAAAGGCCATAGAAATAGACACAGAAGAACACTTCATAATACTCAAGGGAAGAATCTATCAAGAAGACATAAATATTGTAAACATATATGCACCCAACATAGGAGAACTGATGTATATATAAGGACATTCTTGGAGAACTTCAAGAAAGATATAGACAGCAATCCAATTATACAAGGGGATTTTAACACTCAACTGTCAACAATGGATAGATCTTCCAAACAAAATATTAACAAGAGTATTGTGGAACTGAATGATGCATTAGATCCAATAGACTTAACTGACATACAAAGAAACTTTCATCCCAAAGAAGCAAAATAAGTGTTCTTTTGAAGTGCACATGGACATTTTCAAAGATAGACCACATAATAGGACACAAAAGAAGCCTCAACAAATTCAAGAAAACTGAAATCATATGAAGCATTTTCTCGGACCACATGGGTTTCAAACTAGAAACCAACATCAAGGAAAAAAAGCCAAAAATATTCAAACTCATGGAGACTGAATACCATGCTATTAAACAATGAAGGGGTTAATAATGAGATCAAGGGAGAAATCAAAAAACTTCTGGAAACAAATGAAAATGAACTTTCAACAGTCAAAAACCTATGGGCCATGGTGAAGGCATTCTTGAAAGAGAAGTTCATAGCAGTAGAGGCCTACCTAAAAAAGACAGAAACATTTCAAATAAACAACCTAACCCTACATCTACAAGAACTGGAGAAACAACAACAAAGCCCAGAGTGAATAGAAGGAAGGAAATAACCAAGATCAGAGCAGAATTAAGCTATAGAGACTAAAAGAATAATTCAAGGGATCAATAAATCCAGAAACTTGTTCTTTGAAAAGACAAACAATATCGACAAGCCTTTAAGCAAATTTATAAAGAAAAAAAAATGACCCAAATAAATAAATTAGGAAATGAAAGAGGAGAAATTACAACTGATGCCACAGAAATATAAAGGATTGTAAGAAATTACTACAACTATATGCCAAGATATTTGAAAACCTGAGTGAAATGCGCAAATTCCTAGAAAACTATAATGTTCTAAAACTGAATCAAAAAGAAGAAGAAAGCCTAAAGGGACCAATAACACCTGGTGAAATTGAAGCAGTAATCAAAAACTCCCATCACACAAAAGCCCTGGCCCAGATGATTTCACAGAAGAATTTTTCAAAATATTTAAGGAAGAATTAATACCCATCCTTTTCAGACTACTGCAAAAATACCAAGAAGAGGGAAGACTCCCAGATTCCTTTTATGAGGTCAGCATCATCCTAATCTCAAAACTAGACAAAGACATAACAAACAAGAAACCTACAGGGCTAATATCGCTGATGAACACAGACACTAAAATGCTTCTCAAAGTATTGGCAAACCGCATCCACCAATACACCACAAAGATCATACACCATGACCAAGTGGGATTCATCCCAGAGATGCAAGGATGGTACAACATTCACAGATCGATAAACATAATATACCACATAAACAAAACAAAAGACAAAAGTCACATGATCATATCATTAGATGCAAAAAGGCATTTGATAAGGTACAGTACCCATTTATGATAAAAACACTCAGCCAAGTGGGAATAGAGGGAGCATTCCTCAACATAATAAAGGCCATGTACAAGAGACCTGCAGCCAACATCATACTCAATGGGCAAAAACTAAAATCTTTCCCACTAAGATCAGGAATAAGACAAAAATGTCCACTTCACCACTTCTATTCAACATAGTACTGGAGTCCTAGCCACAGCAATCAGACACAAAGAAGAAATAAAAGGCATCCAAATTAGAAAAGAGGAAACAAAACTGTCATTTTTTTCAGATGACATGATAGTGTACAAAGAAAATCCTATAGACTCCACTAAAAAACTACTCAACCTAATAAATGAATTTGTCAAAACAGCAGGATACCAAGTCAGTATTCAGAAGTCAAAGGCATTTTTGTATACCAACAATGAAATACCAGAGAAGAAGTAAGGGGGGAAATCCCATTTGATATAGCGACAAAAAAAATAAAGTACGTAGGAATAAACATAAACAAGGAGGTGAAAGACCTGTACTCAGAAAACTACACACCACTGAAGAAAGGAATTAAGGAAGACACAACAAAATGGAAGAATACCGTGGTGATGTATTGGAAGAATTAACATCATCAAAATGTCCATACTACTCAAAGCAATTTATAGATTCGACGCAATCCCTATTAAAAGACCAATGGCATATTTCACAGTTGTAGAACAAATATTTCAGAAATTTATATGGAACCATAAATGACCCCTAATAGCTGCAGCAATTTTGAGAAAGAAAAACAAAATAATCACCATATCTGACATCAAACTATTTTACAAGACCATGATAATCAAAGCTATTTTACAATTCCATGATAATGCCAGTCTGCTACTGGCATTAGAACAGACACATAGATCAATGGTACAGAATAGAGAGCCCAGAAATAAAGCCAGATCTCTATGGTCAATCAATATTCAGCAAAGGGGGCTGAAGCATAAAATGGAGTAAAAAGAGCCTCTTCAACAAATGACATTGGCAGAGCTGGTCAGCTATATGGAAAAAAAATATATAACTTGACACCCAACTTACACCATACACAAAAATAAATTCAAGATGGATAAAAGACTTAAATTTAAGTGTGACACTATAAAAGCCCTAGAGGAGAACATGGGCAAGAAAATCTTAGACATTCCATGTAGCAGTATTTTCACCAATATGTCCTCTAGAGGAAGGGACATAAAGGAAAGAATAAACAAATGGGATCTCATCAAAATAAAAAGCTTCTGCACAGCTAAAGAAAACAGCATTACAATGAAAAGAGAACCAACTGTATGGGAAAACATATTTGCCAGTGATATCTCGGACAAGAGTTTGATCTCCAAAATATATGAAGAACTCACATGACTCCACTCCAGGAAGACAAACAAGCCAATTAAAAAATGTGAAAGGACCTTAACAGGCACTTCTCCAAGGAGGACATACAGAGGGCCCAGAGAAATATGAAAGGATGCTCAGTTTCGCTAGCCATCAGAGATATGTAAATGAAAACCACAATGAGATACCACTTCACACTGGTGAGAATGGCCATCATAAACAAATAAACAAACAACAAGTGTTGGAAAGGTTGTGAAGAAAACGGAACCCTTGTACACTGTGGGTGTGAATGCACACCGGTGTAGCCACTGTGTGAAATAGTATTGAATTTCCTCAGAAAACTAAAAATGGAACTGCTTTTTGTCCTAGCAATTCCACTGCTGGGATTATTCCCTAAAAGTACTGAAACACTAATTTTTTTTAATAATTACTTCATTGTTGTTCAATTACAGTTATTTGCATCCTCTCCCTTCCCCTCCTCCCTCCCCCTCCAACCCCACCCCCCTCCCCAGCCTCCCTCCTCCCCCTTGGTTCTGTCCACGTGCCCTCCATAGTGATTCCTGAAAACCCTTCTCCCCTTTGTCCACTCCCCACTCCCCCCTGGCTATTGTTAGACTGTTCTTAATTTCAATGTCTCTGGTTATGCTCTGCTTGCTTTCTGCTTTTGTTGATTATGATCCAGTCAAAGGTGAGATCATATGGTATCTGTCCCTCACCGTCTGGCTTACTTCACTTAGCATAATGCTCTCCAGTTCCATCTATGCTGTTGCAAAGGGTATAAGCTCCTTCTTCCTTTCTGCTGCGTAGAATTCCATTATGTAGATGTACCATAGTTTTTTGATCCATTCATTTGTAGATGGGCACTTAGGTTGTTTCCAGCACTTGGCTATTGTGAATTGTGCTGCTATGAACATTGGAGTGCATAGGTTCTTTTGAATTGGTTTCTGAAACACTAATTTAAAAGAACCTATGCATTCCAATATTCATAGCAGCACAGTTTATAATAGACAAGTGCTGGATGTAACATAGGTGCCCATCAATAAATGAGTGGATCAAAAAACACTGGTACATTTCCACAATGGAATACTACTCAACAGAAAGAAAGAAAGAGCTCCTACCCTTCGCAACAGCATGGATGGATGTGGAGAGCATTATGCTAAGTGAAGTAAGCCAGGTGGTAAAAGAAAATATCATATGATCTCAGCTACCAGTCGAAGCTAATCCACAAAACAAACAAGAAAGCAAAATATAACCACAGACACTGAAATAAAGAACAAACTGAATGTAACCAGAGGGGATACGGCAGGGAGATAACAGGGGAAGGAAGGCAAAGGGTTGTCAAGGAACATGTATAAAGGACCCAGGAAAAAGCCAAACGGGTTAGGATTGAGGGTGGGAGGTAGGTGTGGGTGGGGCAGGGGAAAGTGGTGGTGGAAAAATGGAGACAACTATATTCAAACAACGATAAAAAGTGATAAAAAATAAAAAGAAATATAAATTTGCAGAATTTGATAATAGCTATCAACAATCTACAGCAAAAAAAAAAAAAACCTTTAATATTAAAAACATGTCCTTTAAAATCAGGAACAAACAAGGATCCTGTTACCTTTACCTCTATTCAATATTTCCCTGGTGATCCTAGAGATAGTTAAGATAATCAGACAAAATAAAAGGTTTGAGTAATAGAAAGATATAAATAAAATTGTCATTATTTGCAGATGATGTAGTTTTGATCTAGAAAACAAAAGAAACTAAAAGGAAATGGTATTAGAATTAATAAGAAAGTTTAGGAAGATGGCTCAATTTAACAGAAATATATGAAATCACTTGTGTTTCTATATATTAGCCACAAATACTTACAAATCAAAATTGTTAAAATATGTCATTTACAATAGCAGCAAAATAGGATCAAAACAAAAATAGGATTAAATAGGATTATATGTAATGTTTGTGGAGAAATATTATAAAATCTTTAGAAAACCATTTGGAAATCATGTTCACACCAATATATCATGTTCAGGAACAGGAAATCAATCTAGCTAAAATTCGATCAATTCCAATCAGTATTTCATTGGAATTTTTTGCAGAATGTGACAATATGATTTTTAAACTTACATGGAAGATTAAAGAGCCATAAATATCCAATATTTCTCTGAAGAAAATAAAGGGTGTTTTCTGAGGGAGTGTTGTAATAAATCAATAATATACAATTTAAAGCCCAGAAACAGACTCATGCGTATATGTAAATTTGATTTATGACAGAGGTGACATTGAAGATCAATCAGGAAATAGTGCTAGGATAATTGGTTATCCAAATGGAAAATAAAATCAGACCGCTACCTCACATCGTACATAAAAATAAATTCTACATGCACAAGGATGTAAATGTGAAACAACAACCTTATGACTTTTAGAGAAAATGTAAAAGAATATCTTTGTAACTTTGGGTAGGAAACATTTTTTAAAAGATACAGAGATATAAAACCCAGTAATGAAAATTATTGTTGTTTGACACATTAAAATACAGAATTGTATACTGAAAGACATATAAAGTAAGTGAAAAAGCAAGTGGCAAATGCGGAGAGGACATTTATCATATGTATACCCAACTGAGAATAAATATCCAGAATATATAAAGAATTCTTAAAATGAATGAGAAATAAAAAACAACCATGTACAAAAGTGGTTAATGGGCATTTCGTAGAGGAGACACATGACCAACCAATATATGACAAGATGTTCAACCGAAGTAAAAATGAGGCGGGCAGTAAACACACAATGCAATATACAGATGATATATTATAGAATTGTACACTTTAAACCTGTATAATTTTATTACCCCAATAAGTTTAATTTAAAAATTCAGAAAATCAAAATAATGATACCCTTTTATGTCAATCAAATAGGAAAACATTAAAAGCTTGACAATATCAAAATTAGTGGGGACATAGAATTATGTAATAAACTGGTCTAATCTCTTTGGATAACTTTTCAGCATTATCTGGTAAATTGTTAGTAACAACACAAAAATTCAACTGCTAAGTACAGTTTCTAAAGAAATGCTTTTATGAGAACATAAGAAAATAGATATCGAAATGTTTATAGCAGCAGCACTGTTTGCAATAGCATAAAGTTGGAGATGGTGAAAATGTCTCTTAGCTCACATGTGGATAAATTGTGGTATATAGCTATGATGAAATACTATATAGTAGTGAAAATTAATGAACCAGACCCATACCCTTCAACACTGAAGATTCTTCATGTCATTCCTTTACAAAATAATGTACCTTAATAACATTCAGCTTTTGCTTTCAAAAAGCAGTTTTTATCTTGTCAGTATTTCAAATTGTGATAACAGAATGAGTTGGTGATGGAAACTAGGCTGGGGGGCAGAATCTTCATTTTGAGTCATGACTTGGATACTTACAAAATAAAATATAATGCACTGGGTACAAATCTACAATGTCAGGCACTTCTCAGATATTTTACAGGCCACTTGCTATCTCCTCCTACCTTCACCTCTCATAATCACAGTTCCACCTCTTAATGTCTTTATGTGTTTGGTAAGATATCAGCCACTGTTTGTTGGTGCCAATTGAATGTCAACAGAAATCCCCAATTTGAGGTGTGATGAAGAAGGAAACTATTTGGTGCAAACAGCTCAAATGCAATACAGCACTGCTGTGGAACAGCACAGCTCAATATTGTTACAGCTCAATTATAAAGCGGTAAGGCCACTTGGTGTTTCACTCAGCTGGGGAAACCCAGTCTTTCATCTTTGGTGGAAAAGGAAAGTGGACTCTACGTCAAAGGGGAGCTGCCCCCTGGTCCCTGATTGCCAATGAGGACTTTAAATCCCTGAAATTTGAGTTACCCAAAAAAGCACTGTCCTGATTAGTCAGTGCAAATACTAATAGGGATATAGCTGCACAGCTCCCATTCTTTGGGGGAAAGTCTCAGTCCTAATGGATGAAATACAATTCCAGAACTTCTTTATAAGGCCTGGCTCAGATGGCAGGAACACAGTACAGGCAGGCAGTTAGTGTAGTCATCTCCTTGATGTGCCATTGTCATTGCACGAGAGGCGCCTGTTTAGAAATGGCTGCTGGGCTCTGCTACAAAATCTGAGCCCAGTTGGCCACCAGGAGTCTTTCTTAGTAGGTATATTCTTTTCCAGGATCCACAAAGCAGAATATCCCTTAACCTCGGATGTTAACAGCTACCTGGATCTCCCAGCTCCTACCCCTCTCCCTTCAGAGATTTTCTAAGGCCTTGACCATGACAGATAGGGTACGTTTCCATTTCTATTCCTTCTCTGACCTTCTCAAGTCCGAGCAGGCCTCATCAACCTACAGCCACCCGGGATTTCAGGTCGACATCCTCCCCCAACCTTACTTCGGCAGAACTAAGGAAGACAGCCAAATACCGGCCCCAAATGATTTATTGTACAGAGTATCCCACCCAACCAATCACCCGCTGGAGAGGCAGCCCTCACCACTGAGTCCCGCCTTGCTATGACATCACACAAAGCGCCCGGAAGTGGCAGGCGGGCTGCTTATGTCATCTGGCTGAGCCCAGCTGGGTTTTGCTATACAGCACGGCACCTGAGAGCATGAGGGAGGTGGAGCATCTGGGACCAAGATCATGCCTAATAGCGAGAGGTTTTCTGGGCCGCAGGTACCGCTAGGCTTGGGAAGAAAGAAGCAGGGCAGATGCAAAATCTGGAGAGCGCGGGGGCCGCGCGGTCAGTCAGCACCCAGACCGACAGCATGACCGGTGAGTGCTTCGGACCGCTCCCACCCCGGCGGCGGTTTGCTCTGTCCTGTTTTTCTGCAGCCTGTTCAATTCCAGGTTCCCTGCCTTCTCCTTCGCCGACAGGTCTGCGCCTGGATGTCTCATGCCCTCCTGGGTGCGTCCGTGCTTCATTCAGCGGAATTCTGAATCTAGTCTGGGTACACCTGCTTTTGAAATCGCGCGCCGCCCCCCCCTCCCCGCACCCCGCCCCGCACCCCTCCCCACTTTACTTTTCCTCCCTGGACCTATAGCTGGGATCTCGGAGGATGACGAGCCTGGAAATTTCCCGAGCCTGAAAATTCCCCAAGCCGTGCTTTTGACTTAATTTCCAAATTGTGGCGGGCATGTGTTTCGCCACATAGTCTTTCCTTTAAGCTAGCCTTTGATTCCCGCTCCTGTGGTCTGATCCAGGCCTTAAGAACCGAAAGCGCCCAGCCGCCTATAGGACCACTTAGTCCCACAGGTGACCTTGGCACGGAGAAATAACAGGGAACCAACACAGGTGACTATGCTATTCACTCAGCTTTTATTAATGAGATTCAATCCAAACCTGTACTAATCTAGTAACAATAATAACATCACACAAGAGAATTGGGGGTTAAGGAACCTGAATCCCAGAGTCTCAGCCCACGGTCGGGGAGAGAGCACAGGGGAGACACCACAGTAGGCTGGGGAGCCATAAGTGGCTTACAAGGCAGAATTTCCAGAGCCAAGTGGACTGCACAGCAGTCGGGAGATCAGCTGTCTCCGTGGTGGTCTGAAGTCCATCCCAATTATACCTGAAAACATGGCACTTAAACAAGCTGGGAAATTCCATGGCTCCCAGCCAAGAGCTCCCAGCGCTCTGTGAGTAGGTGGGCCCGTATCTTGGGTGTGCTGCCCTGGCAGGCATTTGGCAGAGTGCCTGGCTGACTTAGTTTCCTTCTTGAGTTAAAGTGTCATTGTCGGTTGGCAGCCATCTTGGTTGACATGAGGGATGCCATCTTATTTTATATACTTTATCCTATCTTGACCCAACCGACCCCATTTTATTGGTCCTGCTGTCCACAACATGCTTTCCTATATTTCAACTGCTTTACCCTCAGAGGTCACTGCATTTGCAGTACCATACTGTAACCACTGCCCTTGCTGCAACACCACAGTCCAAAGAAAAGCCAGCCAAAGAACATATATGCATAGCCCATGGGCACAGACAACAATATGGTGAAGGTTGGGGTGAGGTGGAGGGAGCTGGGGGGAGAGGGAAAAAGGGGAGGGGAAATGGAGTACATCTGTAATAGTGTCAACAATTTAAAAAAAAAGAAAGAAAAGCTTGCTCCATGATGACATAAGAATCCAGGACTTTTCATAACTTCCTTGGATTGTTCCCATAGGTGGTATCTTTTTGTTCCCCAAGGTTGGAGAAAGAGGTCTTAACTTTGGAAAGTGCCAGAGGAGGTCACCACAAATGAGGTGGTGGCCAGTTTCCTGATAAAAAAGCACTTTGATTTTCTTGTCCTTTTATCTTTTTTTTTTTTTTCCTGCTAAAGCAGCTGAGCTAAAGTTGCAGCACCCAAGTGGCATTGAGCTTCATTCCTATTTAAGTCATTAGCAACATTTTAAAGTGTCTGCCCTCTCTTTTGTAGGTCAAATACCAAGGCTTTCTAAAGTTAACCTTTTCACACTGCTCAGTCTCTGGATGGAGCTCTTCCCAGCAGTAGAAGCCCAAAGACAAAAATCTCAGGTATTTTTTTTTTGTTAGATAATTTTAACCATTTAGAAAAGCTATGGTCTAAATTTTGATTTTATTGCTCCAGTTTATAAACGAACTCAAAAACCTTATAATTTACAAAATAACTTTACAGAATATCTTTGAGCATGATATTTGTAACTCCTAGCTGACATAGCTCATTTTTCCAATCTAAAAATAGAACAGTTACAGTCTCTGTGCTGTGTTTATCAGATATTAATGGTATTTATATGTTGATTAGGCCAGTTAGATTATTACCTATACCACATAATTTATCACTCATTTGTATACGGTTTGCATTTCATCTAGGTAGTTTTTCCCTTCTCTCACCAAACTGTAAATTACTTGAAAATAGAGACCATGACTTATTTTACCTGGTATAATCCTTAGCATATACTATCGTAATAGGTAATCTGAGAATGTGATTGTTCCATGTAAATAGTCTCTTTTCTTTTCTTTTTTGGATCTCACAAGAGATGATCAAAACAGGTTAGGAATATACTTGAAGAAGAATAATAAAAGCCAATGTATTAGAAGTATAGTCAGTCTATATCTTTTCCTTCTCCTGCCCTTAGGGTAGCAGGGTGGTATGTTCTCATAATTTTCCTCCATGCACGGTTCTCACCATTTTGGTTTGATAGATTTAGAAGTTTAGGATGTTGTTATTAATTTTTAGGGGGCCAAAGTCATTATGGAAAATAGTATAGATTAGGTTAAGCATTTAGGACATTTTTAAAAACAAGAAAAGGGGGAAGAATTACCTGTGGCTTCTCACCACTCTAACAACATCACTTTTAACATTTTGCTGTTTCCCTTCAATCTTTTTTAAGCATAAGGGTATTTTTCCTCTTATAAAATTGTACTTGTATTCTGCATATACTTATTGAAGTTTTCAACTGGCCAATAATTCTACTGAAAGGTTTTTTCAGATTTTCCACAGAGAAACTTTGTAAATCCTTAAATTCTCATATTATGAGGCCATTCATAACCATCCTCTTTTCTTTTTCATTTTTCATTCTTTACTGTGGATGAATTTGTGTGCTTGGCACTGGATATACAAAAAGAAAAGACATACTCTTTATTTTCTAATGGGGACAAAAACAAAACATTTAAACAAATAAGATACAATTAGATGGTGGAGTCAATTACAAAATAAAAGCAGAGATGCTACCAAAATTGGAGACCAAGGGGCTGTTTCTAAATGTGGAAATGAGGGAAGGATTCAAAAGGTAGTTTGTATTTGCACTGACACATGAAGAATGAGTTGGTATTTACTGTTTGTACACACAGACCCAATGAAAAACACAGAGACTGAAAATCTACCTCTGGAAGTGGAAAGCAGGGAAAGAGTGTAGAAAGAGGCTGGCCACCTTAGTATGGTAATTAATAGAGTTTATTAAGAGAAACTTACGTACAGGGTGTGTCTTGGATGACTACAGTACAAAATGGCCCCTTGCTACTTGGCAGGTGCCAGGGGATTATATAAGGTAAAGGAGTGGATAGTCATGGGTACAAGTATGTGAATGCTACCAGGTACGGGAATTACTTTATGTGCTTGACCAGGTGAAGACAATAAGAACCAGCACATAACAGGAGATAGGGGAGGGATTGCTTATTTATGTCAGAATGAAATGAGTGACCATCAGGGCAGCCTCTAAGGGAGATTTTCAGAAAACAGCGTCCATCTGACCCAGGTCCTGGTTGTAGGACAGACAGTAATCATGTCATGGAATAGTCTTTCCTCTACATTTGTGAATCCAAGGGACTCCAAATGGAAAATCTTGGAGGAGTGAGAATTTGTGGTTCAAAAGTCAGAAAGTGAAGTTGTGTGGCGGTATTATCAGCATTGGGGTACTTGGGTTTCCCAAGCTAGAAATTGAAAGGAAACGACAGAGAAATTTCCAGACAGATTTTATTAAGCTTATTCTTGAGGACAAGGGAAGTAGCACAGAGGAAAGTAAGGTCCTCTGAAATGACTGAGGGTCGAGGGTTCTGGCTTTGCTTGGCTGCTTTTATAAGCTGGGGACAAAGCAGGCTTGTTTGGAAAGGTGGGCTTTTTCAAAAAGGCAGGATTTTGGAATTCTGCAATTTAGGGTTGGGTGACTTCCTTTTCCAGCTGAGTTTCTGGTTATTATGTCCATGCCTGCCCATGTGGGGACAAGATGGTGTGCTGCTCATTACCACCGCCCTAGGAAAGTTGTACGTTGGTCAAACCTTGATCGCTATGCATGCAAGTCGGTAGTTTAAGCAGGCATTTAGAGGGAGATAAAAATCAGCTACTACTGCATTTTGAGGAGGGAGTGGAGGAGTGGCACTCATCCCAAGTTTTTTCTGACTACCTTATCTTTTTTTTAAAATATATTTTATTGATTATGCTATTACAGTTGTCCCATTTTCCCCCCTTTATTCCCCTCCGCCCCACATCTCCCCCATTCCCCGCCCTTTAGTTTTTGTCCTAGGGTCATACTCATAAGTTCTTTGGCTTCTATATTTCCTATATTATTCTTAACCTCCCCTATCTGTTTTCTACCTACCGTTTATGCTGTTTTTTCTCTGTACTTTTTCTTCCTCTTTCTCCCTCCCACTCTCCCGTTGATATCCCTCCATACCTTATAAAAATCCTTTTAACATTTCATGTAATAAAGGCTGGGTGATGATGAACTCCTTGAACTTGACCTTATCTGAGAAGCACTTTATCTGCCCTTCCATTCTAAATGAAAGTTTTGCTGGATAGAGTAATCTTGGATGTAGGTCCTTGCCTTTCATGATTTGGTATACTTCTTTCCAGCCCCTTCTTGCCTGAAAGGTCTCCTTTGAGAAATCAGCTGATAGTCTTATGGGAATTCTTTGTAGATAACTGTCTCCTTTTCTCTTGCTGCTTTTAAGATTCTCTCCTTATTTTTAATCTTGGGTAATGTAATTATGATGTGCCTAGGTGTGTTCCTGTTTGGGTCCCGCTTCTTTGGGACTCTCTGAGCTTCCTGGACTTCCTGGAAGTCTATTCCTATGCCAGATTGGGGAAATTCTCCTTCATGATCTGTTCAAATAAATGTTCAATTTTTTGGTCTTCCTCTTCTCCTTCTGGCAGCCCTATGATCTGGATGTTGGCCCATGTACAGATGTCTTGGAGGTTCCTAAGCCTCTCCTCATTTTTTTGAATTCTTGTTTCTTCCTTCTGGTCCATACTGTTGATTTGAGTCCCAGTTTCCTTCTCTTCCCTATTGGTTCCCTGCACATTTCCCCTCATTTTCTTTAGCATATCCTTCATTTGTTCATTTATTTGTGTCCAAGTTTCTTCCAATTTTGTGAGCATCCTTATTACCAGTGTTTTGAACTGTGCATCTGATAGGTTGGCTATGTCCTCCTTAGTTGTAATTTTTCTGGAGCTCTGTTCTGTTCTTCCATTTGGGCCATTTTTTTCCCTCGGTGCACCTGTGGGGTGGCGCCTTAGGTGTTCACTAGGGTGGGGTAACCCACTTCACTGTGTTGTGATGCTGCCTGTGGGGGCGGGGCCTGAGAGAACAAGGTGCTTGCTCCACTCTCTGCACTTCCCCTGCTACCCACAAGCAAGTTGGGTCGTTCTGTGCTGGCTCCGGGGTAGGTGGGTGGGCGTTCTTGCGTAGTTCCTAGTCCCTGTGGGTCTCTCCAATGAACTCTCCTGTGAGGCTGGGAGTTCCTCCCGCTGCTGCCTCAACCCCCACAGGTGTTTTCAGTTGGTGGTTTGAGGCTGTATTTCCCCGTGATGGTGGGTTGCGAGGTCTGCTCCGGTCCCCAGCTTTTTCTCCCAGTTTATCTGCGCACAAACAAGGGACCACCCAGTCTACCAGTCTCGGCTGCTTTGGGTCCGGTTTGGCCAGCCGCAGGTTTCACTGAGTGTACCAGCCAAGTTTTGGCCAAGGGCACCCACCGGGGGCCTCTCCAGGCAGTGGCAGCGTTGCCCGTACCACTCCACAAACCATGGTCTTGCTGCACGCTCTCCGCCTGGCTCCGCCACGCTTACCGGTCTGGATGATCGTGTCTTTAACTCCTTGGTTGTTGGACTTCCACTCAGTTTGATTTTCTGTCAGTTCTGGCTGTTTTTGTTTTTTAAATTGTTGTTTTTCCTTTTTTTGTTGTGCGAGGAGGCATGGTGTGTCTACCTGTGCCTCCATCTTGTTTCCCCCGCAAACTATCCTGACCACCTTATCTTAACTTGGCTTCCTGGCCACTGGGTATTCTCCATTCCTGGCCCAATCCCTATGCTGTCTCAGTTCCATTTTTAATTTTTTAAGGTAACTCCATACAGCCTTCCACAGTGGCAGCACCAATCTGCATTCCCACCAACAGTGCACAAAGGTTCCCTTTTTTCCATGTCCTCACCAATGCTTGTTATTTGTTGGTTTTATTATGATAGCCATTCTGACAGGTGTGAGGTGATTTCTCACTGTGGTTTTAATTTGCATTTCTTTGATGATTAGTGACATTGAGCATCTTTTCATGTCCATTGGCCATCCGTGTGTCCTCTTTGGAGAAATGTCTATGCAATTCCTTTGCCCATTTTTAAATTGGATTGTGTTTTTTGTGTTGGATTCTGTAAATTTTTTATGCATTTTTGATATATAACCCTTTTTCAGATGTATCAAAGAATATGTTCTCCCATTCAGGGGATTGTCATTTCACTTTGATGGTTTCCTTTGCTGTGCAAAAAATTTTTAGTTTGATGTAGTCCCACCAATGCTTGTTATTTGTTGTTTCCCTCATATATGTTTTTTGTTTGTTTCCCTCACCTGAGGAGATATAGCAGAAAAAATACCATTACAAGAAATGTCTGAGATTTTACCACCTGTTTTCTTCTAGGATTTTCATGGTTTCCAGTATAACGTTAAAGTCTTTAATCCATTTTGAGTTCATTATTGTGTGCAGTGAAAGGATGTGGTTTAGTATCATTTTTTGCACATATCTGTCCAATAAACAGTGTTTGGAAAATTGGACAGATACGTGCTATTAAGGAATGGGTTTATATCTGAGCTCTCTATTCTGTTCCATTGATCTCTATGTCTGTTTTTATGCCAATACCATGCTGTTTTAATTACTATGACCTTATAGTATAGTTTGATACTAGGTAGCAGGCTTTAATTCTGTTCATCTTTTTCAAAATGCAGTTAGTATGCAGGGTCTTTTGTGGTTCCATATAAATTTTTGGAATTTTTTTTTAGTTCTGTGAAATTTGCCATTGATATCTTGATAGGAATTGCACTGAATCTGTAGATTGCTTGGTATGGCAGGGACATTTCAATGATGTTAATTCTTCCCATCTGTGAATAATGTGTATGCTTCTACTTGTTTGTATTTTCTTCAGTTTCTCTCTTTAGTCTCTTATAATTTTCCGAGTACAAGTCTTTTACATTCTTGGTTAAATTTATTCCTAGGTATTTCATTATTTTTTGAAGTAATTGTGAATGAGATTGTTTTCTCAGATTTCCTTTCTGATAGTTTATTATTGGCATATAAAAGTGCAGCTGAGTTCTGGATATTTATTTAGTATCAGGTCGCTTTAGTGAATTTATTTATCAGTACTAGTAGTTTTTTAGTGGAATCTTTAGGGTTCTCTACATACAGTATCATGTCATCTGCAAATAATGATGTTTTATTTCTTCCTTTCCAGTTTGGGTGCCTTTTATTTCTTCTTGTCTTATCGTTGGGCCATGACTTCTGGTACTATATTGAGTAAGATTAGTGAAAGTAGACAGCCCTGTATTGTTCCCAGTCTGAAGGGGAAAGCTCGTGGTTTTTGCTTGTTGATTATGATGTTGACTATAGGGTTGTCATATATGGCCTTTATTACATAAAGGATTGTTCCCTGTAATCCCATTTTGCTGAGAGTTTTTATCGTAATTTGGTGCTGGATTTTATCAAATGCTTTTTTTGCTTCTATTGATATGATTGTGTGGTTTTTATCTTTCATTTTGTTTATGTGGTGTATCATGTTTACTCATTTGTAGATACTGTATCAACCTTGCATCCCCAGAATAAATCCCACTTAATCTTGGTGTATGATCATTTTACTGTATTGCTGGATTCAGTTTGCTAATATTTTGTTGGGGATTCAGCATCTATGTTCATCAGATACACTGACCTATAATTTTCTTTCATTATAGTTTCTTTACCTGGTTTTGGAATTAGGATAATGCTGGTCTCATAAAATGAGTTTAGGAGTCTTCTCTTGAATTTTCGGGAATAGTTTGAAAAGGATAGGTCTTAGTTCTTCTTGTAATATTTGGTATACTTCACCTGTGAACCCATCTGGTCCAGGGCTACTGTTTTGGGGGAGTTTATTATTATTATTATTGCTTCAATTTCATAGGTATAATCTGTCTATTCACAGTCTCTGATTCTTCCTGATTTAGTTTTGGAGGATTGTATGTTTCTAGGAATATATCCATTTTGTCCAGATTGTCCAACTTGTTTGCATATAGTTGTTAGTAATATTTCCTTTCAATCCTTTGTATTTCTTTGGTGTTAATTGTTATTTCTCCACTTTCATTTCTAATTTTATGTGTTTAGATTCTCTCTCCTTTTATCTTCGTGAATCAGTTTAAAGTTTTGTCAGTCTTGTTTATCTCGTCAAAGAATCAGCTGTTGTATTCATTTATCTTTTGTATTGTTTTATTAGATGCTATATTGTTTATTTCTGTTCTGATTTTTATTATTTCCTTCCTTCTACTCACTTTGAGGTTTGTTTCTTGTTTTCCAAGTTTCTTTAAAAGTTAGATTATTTATTTTTTATTTTTTCAAAGATTTTATTTACTTATTTTTAGAGAGAGGGGAAGGGATGGAGAAAGAGAGGGAGAAAAACATCATGTACAAGAGAAATATCAATTGGTTGCCTCTTACACGCCCCCAACAGGGTAGCTGCCCTACAAAGGAGGCATGTGCCCTGACTAGGAATCATACTGGCATTCTTTTGGTTTGCAGGATGATGCTCAGTCCACTGAGCCACACTAGTCAGGGCAAGTTAGATGGTTTATTTGACCTTTTTCATGTTTCTTGAGATAGGCATGTAATACTATGCATTTCCCACAGATTTTGAGTTGTTGTGTTCTCATTTTCATTTGTTTCAAGGTATTTTTTTACTTCCTTGATATCATTGTTGACCCATTCATTGTTTAGTAACATGTTATTTAGCTTCCTTGTCTTCATGTGTTTTCAGTTTTCTTCTTGTTAAATTGCTTTCTAGTTTCATAGCAATATGGTCAGAAAGATGCTTGATATGATTTCAGTATTCTTAAATTTATTGAGATTTGTTTTGTGTCCTAATGTGATCTATCCTAGAAAAGGTTCCATGTGCACTTGAAAAGAATATATTCTGTTGCTTTGAGGTGAAATGCTCTGAAAATATCAATTAAATCCATTTGCTCTAGTGTGTCATTTAAGGCCACTCTCTCCTTGCTGATTTTCTGTCTGTAAGATCCATCTACTGATGTCAAGAGAGTGTTAAAATCCTCTGCTATGACTGTATTTCTGTCAGTCTCTCCCTTTATGTCCATCAAGATTTGCTTTGCATATTTAGGTGCTCCTATGTTGGATGTATACATGTTAACCAGGGTATATCTTCTTGTTGGATTGCTCCCTTTATCATTATGTAGTGTCCGTCTTGTCTTTCACTATAGCTTTTGTTTTAAAGTCTATTTTGTCAGATATAAGTATTGTTACCCAGCTTTTTTTTCCTTTTCATTTGCATGAGATATCTTTTTCCATTCCTTTATTTTTAGTCTATGTGTATCTTTTATTCTGAGGTGGGTTTCTTGAAGAATATATATAACATATGGATCTTGTTTTCTTATCCATTCAGCTATGTCTTTTGATTGGAACATTCGTACCATTTACATTAAAATTGATTATTGATAGATATGTGTTTTATTGTCATTTTATTTTTTAACTATGTTCCTTTTTTTCTCCTCCTTCTTCCACAATGAAGCCCTTTAACATTTGCTGTAATACTGTTTTTGGTAACAAACTCCTTTAGTTTTTTCTGTCTGGGAAGCTCTTTATTGCTCTTTCAATTATAAATGATAGCTTACTGTGTAAAGTAGCCTTTGTTGTAGGTCCTTGCTTTTCATGAATTTAAATATTTCATGCCAACTCCTTCTGGCCTGAAATGTTTCTTTTGAGAAATGAGCTGACAGTCTTCGGGCAACTCCTATATAGGTAACTCACTGTCTTTCTCTTGTGGCTTTTAAGATTCTTTCCTTGACTTTAACCTTTGCCATTTTGGTTATGTGTCTTGTTGTGAGCCTCTTTGGGTCCATCTTATTTGGGACTGTCAGTGCTTCCTGGATCTGTGTGTCTTTTTATTTCTCCAGGTTAGGGAAGTTTTTGGTCATTATTTCTTCGAATAGGTTCTTGATCCCTTGCTCTCTCTCTTCACCCTCTGGTACCCTTATATTGTGGATGTTGGTTCACTTAATGTTGTTTCACAGGTCCCTTAAACTATCCTCGCATTTTTTTTTTTTTTTTGCTGCTCTTATTGGGCTTTTTTCCCTCTACCTTGTCTTCCAAATTGTTTATTTGATCCTCTTCTTCATCTGACCTACTGCTTATTTCTTCCAGTGTATTCTTCATTTTAGATATTGCATTCTTCATTTCTCACTGGTCTTTTTATGTTTTCTATGTCCTTTTTAATGCTGTTCAGCATTCTTATACTCGTTACTTTGAACTCTATATCTGATAAATTGCTTGCTCCATTTAATTTATCTCTTTTTCTGGATAATTCTCCTATTCTTTCATTTGGGGACTGTCTTTATTTCCCCATTTTGGCTGCCTGTTTGTGTGTGTTTCTGTGTAGGTAGATCTGCTAATAACTACTGGTCTTGGAAGGGTGGCCTTATGCTCTAGATGTCCTGTGGTACCCAATGATGCAGTGTCCCTCATCACCTGAGCTGGGTGTTCTAGGAACCCAGCCTGTGCATGTTATGTGGGCCCTCCTGTAGTTTGAGTCTTGATTGCTATTGGCCCATTCTTGCATGAGAATATTCTTTAGGCTGGCTATATAAGGCTCAACCCCCAACACAGTGTGCAAGCTGCTGTGTAGGTGCTGATCACACAAAGTGGAGTTTGCTTCAGCAACGTTTGGTGCTTGTTGAGATCACCCTGTGGATATGCTGTTTATGCAGCTTATTAGTTCCTGCAGTTTTTGTCTGAAGTTGGCCACTGGGTGTGTTGAGTGTGGGCTTCTTCAGAGGAACTCTGTTGCAGGCCTATGTCAGATGTTGCCTGTGATTGGACTTATTTCAAGCTCTCAGTGATTTACAGTGTGTGGTTCCCTCTGCTGGGCCTGGTTGCCTGTGGAAAGGACCAAGCTGCTCCCCAAGGCCAGCTTTTACCAGCACCAGGCCTGGAGGTGTGTCAGCAAAAGTCTCAATGCACCCAGAGATCTTCTTCTTCCTGTAGGCTGCCTTTTAGGCTTAGTCCTTGAAAGAGCCTCCAGCTGTATGGCTCATCAGGGTTGAAGCTCCACAGGGTGCAGCTAGAGGGATCCCTACAGGGGGGCTCCTCTTTCCCCCAGGCTGATGTTGCATAAGGGGAGTGCTCTGCCCAAGAAAGATGGCTTTTAAAGTATGGAGGTATGACGCAGCACAGGAATTCTGGTGGCTGACCCCTCAGCTCTCTGCCCAGAGCCACCAAGCCCACACTCTCCTCACTTGGCTCTATTCCACTTTGTTTCCCCTTTGCCAGAGCCCAGGGTAAGTGGCTACAAATGAAATTTTGTGTGTTGGCCCTTTAAGAGGATAGGTGTGTCTCTAGCCTCTCTCTGATTAAAACCCTGCTACTTTTCATAGCTGAATATTATGTGGGCACCTTTCCTGGTTCTGGTGCTCTAGGCTGGGGAGCCTGGCTTGGGGTTTAGGCCCCATACTTCTCAGGGAGAACCCTACTAGAGCTGATAATATCTCTCTAGAACTTTAGCTGCTGACCGTGGAAACCAAGCCAGCCCACTTGCAACTCCATACTTCCTGCCAGTCTTGATGTCGCTTCTTCTGTCAGTCTTTGGTTATAAGGCTTTTTCTTCAGCTAGTTTTCAATTGATTCAGGATAATTTTTCTATAATTTAGCTGTAATTCTAGTTTGTTCCTGGGAGGAGGTTAGTGTAGCTTCTGCCTACTCTGCCGTCTTTAAAGGTATACCTTATTTTATCAGCTCATTTCTTTTTAGCGGTGAATAGATTCCATTGCCTAGGTGCACTATGGTTTATTTATTCATTCACCTACTGAAGTATGTGTTGGTTACTTCTAAGTTATGGCAAATATGAATGAAGCTGCTATAAACATCTGTGTGCAGATTTTTGTGTGGACATAAGTTTTTAACTCCTTTGGGTAAATACAAAAGAGTATGATTACTGGATTGTATATTAAAAATATGCATAGTTTTGTTAGAAACTCCCATACTGTCCCCAAAGTAGCTATACCATTTTGCATTCTCACCAGCAAAGAATGAGCATTCCTGTTGCTCTTCTAGCCTCCCCAGAACTTGGTGTTGTCACAGTTCTGGATTTTGGCATTCTAATGACATCTTATTGTTGTTTTAATTTATATTTCTCTGATGGCATATGATGTGATGCATTCTTTCATTTGCCATCTGTATATATCTTTTTGGTGTGTTATCTGTTAAGGTCTCTGGCCCACATTTTAGTCAGATTGTTTGTTTTATTACTGAATTTCAAGAGTTCTTTGTATATTTTGGATAATATTTTATCAGATGTGTCTTTTGCTAATATTTTTTCTCAGTCTATGGTTTATCTTCTCATTCCCTTTTCACTGTCTTTTGCTGTACTGTTTTTAATTTTAATGAAGTCCATCTTATCATTGGTTTCTTTCATGGATCATTCCTCTGATGTTATATCTAAAAAGTCATGGTCATACGCAAGATTATCTAGATTTTCTTCTATGTTATCTTCTGAACTTTTATAGTTTTGCATTTCATATTTAGGTCTATGATCCATTTTCAATTAATTTTTGTGAAGGGCTTAAGGTCTACATGTACATAGGGAATTCACTTTTTATGATAAAATGATATCTCTTAGAATAGTTTTCTTTTCCAATGCCTATGTGAAATGTTTTATAAATAGTAAAACATTATTAATAATGTTATGCTTTTTTTTTAATTTTTTTTTACTTATTTATTTATTTTCAGAGAGAGGAGAAGAGAGGGAGAAAGAGCAATGTATGGTTGCCTCTCACATGGTCCTCACTGGGGACCTGGCCTGCAATCCAGGCATGTGCCCCAACTGGGAATCGAACTGGGACCCTCTGGTTCCCAGCCCGCGCCCAATCCACTGAGCTACACCAGCTGGGCATTTAAAAAAAAAAATTTTTTTTTTTTAATTTTTTAGCATTTTTATTCCCTTTTTGTCAACCACTACTGACCCCCCTAGCCCTGGCTCTACATATCATTAATAGCTTTGAGAAAATCCTTCATTTCTTTCATGGTTTTGAAGTTCTTTATTTATTTATTTTTAAAAAGATTTTATTTATTTATTTAAAGAGAGGGGAAGGGAAGGAGAAAGAGAGGGAGAGAAACATCAATGTGTGGTTGCCCATCACATGTCCCCAACTAGGGACCTGGCCTTCAACCCAGGCATGTGCCCTGACTAGGAATCGAACCAGCAACCCTTTGGTTCTTAGGCCCACGCTCAATCCACTGAGCTACACCAGCCAGGGCTTTTTACTTCTTGATAGCATAATATTATTTTGTGTAAGTAGAAGATTTTCAGGGTCTTGGAGTTTTTGTTTGTCTCTGTTTCTTTGCAGATAAAATTTGTTTTTAAGAGACAGATTAGAAGCAAATTGTTTATAAATTTAAGACTTTTTAAAAATACATTTGAAACTCTGGGTTTCTTAGTGTGAAGGAAGTAAAAGCTTTGACCTTCTGTGTTCTTTCAGCTGGTCTAACGATGAAATACACATGGGACAGGTTAATGAGAAGATGACTAAATTTGATTATATATGCATACACACACATAACATATGGGAACTGCACATACATGAGAATTTCAGAGACAGAGGGAAAATGAGGTGTATATAATATTCTCAGCTAAGGATGCCATAAAACACCTTGGGGCGTCAGAGGGGAGGAAGGTCATTCTCAAGATTATAAGAGAAAACATTCAGTAATTAGAAGTTTGCCCTGTGAATGGTTGATAAAAACTAATTTCTGGTGATAACTTGTATTATTGGCAAGGCCCCTATTTTAAATTCTTTAAGAGTGAAATAAAAGTTTCTCATGAACCCTCAGGGTCTCTGTTGCCTTCAGCTCAAAATAATCTGCATGCCAAAGAGACATATCTTGGGAAGACCTGTTCTGACCCCTTCATAAAGATTGAGTACTAATTTTGAAGAAACCTTTTAATATCAAGATTTGATCTCATTTTAATTTTTTATATTGAATATATATTAGTATAATATGTGTGTGTATATGTATGTGTTTGTTATTATTGTTTTAATGATTGCATAAGAGTCTATTGTATGAATGTACCATATCTATTCCCTTATTCCTGGACATTTAAATTGTAATATTTACCAGCCTTAGTGTGTTATTAACTGACAACCACTTCTAAATACAGTAGTCCCCCCTCATCCCTGGTTTTGCTTTCTGAAATTTCAATTACCCACAGTCAACCAAAGTTTAAAAATATTAAATGGAAAATTTCAGAAAAAAAATTACATGCTGTTTTAAGTAGCGTGATAAAATTTCATGCCACCCTGCCTGGGATATCAATCCACGATGCAAATGTTACCCTCCTGTTAGTCACTTAATAGCCATCTCAGTTATCAGATAGACTGTTGTAGTATCACAGTGCTTGCGTTCAAATAACCCTTATTTTACTTAATAATGCCATATTCACATAATTTTTATTAAGTATATTATAATTATTCTATTTTATTATTATTGTTGTTAATCTCTTATTGAGTCAAATTTATAAATTGAACTTTATTGTAGGAATGTATATACAGGAAAAAACATAGTAGATATAGGATTTGCTATTATCTGTGGATTCAGGCATCCACTGGGGGTCTTGGAACATATCCCATGTGGATAAAAGGGGGACTACTGTGTAACTGAGATCTGTGATTTTCTATTTTGTTAAATATATATACTGTATGGGTGCTCCTTGGGGATTTTTCAGCAAGATATATATCAAGTATAAAAGCTAATAACTTTTAAGAATTCAGTCCAAAACTAGATAAATGAGTGGGAAAGAAAGTATTTTTATGAGACTTCTGCAGGAAAAACATAATGAAAAGTTTGGACTGGAAATCACGCACTGTAGAAAATGCCTGTCATCTAAAAGTAATTTTCTCTCATAAGGGTTATAGTTTTTTATTTTAGTTAAGTTAGGGTATTTAAACTACCTAAATATTACTGTAGTATAAGAATTAGGATAACTGTGTTGGTGGGAATGCAGATAGGTGCAGCCACTGTGGAAAACAGTATGGAATTTCCTCAGAAAACTAAAAATGGAACCGCCTTTTGACCCAGCAGTTCCACTGCTGGGATTATACCCTAATAATCCTGAAACACCAATTCAAAAGAACCTGTGCACCCCAGTGTTCACAGCAGCACAATTTACAATAGCCAAGTGTTGGAAGCAATCTAAGTGCCCATCGGTAAACAAGTGGATCAAAATACTATGGTACATTTACACAATGGAATACTATGCAGCAGAAAGAGAAGGAACTCCTATCTTTTGCAGCAGCATGGATGGAACTGCAGAGCATTATGATAAGTGAAATAAGCCAGGCAGTGAAAGACAAATACCATATGATCTCACCTATAAGTGGAACCTAATCAACAAAATAAACAAGTGAGCAAAATATAATCAGAGCTATTGAAATACAGAAGAAACTGATAGTAACCAGAGGGACGTGGGGAGAGGAATAATAGGGAAAATAGGGGGAAGGTCATGAAGGAACATAATTAAAGGACCAATGGACAAAGCCAAAGGGGATAGGATCAAAGGTGGGAGGTGGGGGCAGGGGTCAGGGTGAGGGGAGAGAAATGCAGACAACTGTACTTGAACAACAATACAATACAATACAATAATAAAATTATAAAATAAAAAATAAAATAGTTAAACAAAAGAATTAGGGTAACTTCATTATTCCCTAACACATTGTCCCTCTCTCCCAACTCTTTCCATTTTGTCCTCTGCTACCTTATTTTCATTATTAAGGGTCTTACTGTAATTTTCAAAACAGAAGCAGTGTGGCATAATGATTAAGGCAACAGATTTGAGGCTCAGATTCTGACTTATCCACTTATTAGCTATGTGACCAGTGTTGAGTTATTTAAACTCTCTCCGTTACAATTTTCTATTTGTAAAATGGGAACAATAATAGCTACTTTGTAAGTCGTCAGAATTAAATGAGTTGATTTAGGGCTTGGTACATGTAAACACTCATTTAATGTTAAGTACTGTTATTATAATTCATATAATCATCACTACTACTAACATCCACAGCCCTACCATTTCACTACCAACATCATCCTTCTACCTTCTCTTCTGTTTGAACAGAAACCTCATTCTCAGAACATGGCCTTTCTTGTCAACTTCTTAGATGTCACTCCTTTTCTAGCATCCAGTGTTTGTTTCATAAGACTAAGAAATGACCATTCACCAAGTTTGCCATTCCAACTTTTAAACTTTCTCGAGTTTATTACAAATACTCTCTACTTTGGGACTTACAGAATTCTGCCTTATCACCCTGCCTTAATCACCTACTCACTTCATTGTCACTTACCTGTGTTCGTAAATCATAAGCTCTATAAGGACTGCATCCTGAGCGACTAGGTCTATGGCTGCCACACAGCAAGCGTTCTATAAATATTTGTTGAATTAATAGATTAAGGAGTTTGGTCCTGGCTCAGAGCTTCCTACTTCAAGTTTTACCTTTAGAGGAGACTTATGGACATATCTATATTAGTGTCCTATTGATGTTATGACAAATTACCAAAAAGTTGGTGGCTTAAAACAGCACCTATTTAGTTCTGGAAGTCAGAAGACCAGAATGGGTCTCACTAGGCTAAAATAAAAATGTTGGCAGGCTACATTCATTCTGGAGGCTCTGGGAGAATCCATTTCCTTGCCTTTTCTAGCTATTAGAGGCTGCCCACATGCTTTGGACAATGGAACTCTTCTACCATCTCAAAATCAGCAATAGCAAGCACAAGTCTTATGTTGCATCACTCTGCCACTGACTCTTTGCTGCCTCCTTTCACTTACAAGGACTTCTGTGATTACATTGGGCTGACCCACATAATACAGAGTAATCTCTCCAACTCAAGATCAGATGATTAGCAGCCTTACTTCCATCGCAAACTTGCCAAGGTAACAACACAGGTATAGGCTCCAGGAATTGGGACAAGTAGGTCTTTGAGAGACCATTATTCTGCCAACCACAATCCATATCTAATGCCTTTACTACATAGTTTCTTCCCAAATCTATTTAATTTACACTGGTAAAGGGGAATAGTGATTCCCCTTTAGTCTTTTTTAGTCCTGGCCACATTCTGGACTTTTCCACTGCTCAAAACTATCCTGATTTTGGACTTCTGGTCAAGATGGAAGCATAGGTAAACACAGCTCACCCTCTCACACAACCACATCAAAATTACAACTAAAATATAGAACAACCATCACTCAGAACCGTCAGAAATCAAGTTGAATGGAAATCTGACAACTATGGAATTAAAGAAACCACATCCATACAGACTGGTAGGAGGGGTGCAGATGTGGAACAGGCTGGTCCCAAATCCATGTGTGGTAGATGCAGATCAGAAAGGATATCTTGGGAGTGAGGAGTTCAAGCCCCATACCAGAACTCCCAGCCCAGGGTTCCAGTGCCAGGAAGATAAGTCCCCATAACTTCTGGCTGCAAAAAACAGCTGGGTCAGTGGGAGAAACTTCTAGAGTCCCGAGCAGTTACTGTTAAAGAACCCACACACAGACTTACTAAGACTCACTCCCTTTGAGCTCCAGCACTGGGATAAGGCACCAGTGGAGAAATCGAGGTGTCTGGCATCAAGAAAAGAGTTGGGGGACAGCTATCTCCCAGAAAAAAAATGGGCTGAAGCCATTGTCTATTTCTTGAACTCTCCTGCCATAGAACCACAGAGCTAGCAGGCTGCTGCAATATCTGAGACTGCATCAATCTAGCCAATACTATCCTACCCTGGAGATCCCCAGAGACTCTGTCCTACCCAACTTACTGGCTTACCCAAGCTACATTTCCATATGATGGTTGCATGCTTCACAACTTCCTAGGTCCACTCAAATAAGCAACAGCTAGCCTCAGTAATACCCTAGCCCTTGTACCTGTTGCTAATTGGCCCCAGGTCCAGCACTAGCAGCAGCCAGGCTAAATTCACAGCTTTGCCTGCAATCAACAAACCCAGCACAAGTAGCAGCCATCTCAGGTTGCTTTATAGCTCAGGCAGGGTGACTCCAGGCAAAACACAGGTAGGGGTTGGCCTTGGGCTACACCACCTGGGAAATCCCACAGCCTGAACTCCCAGTGGACCACTACAGACCATGTTGAGCACCTCCACCCTGACCTTACACCTCTGATCGTCCATGGAAATCAGAGGTAGGTGGTCAGTGGTCACAGACAGTCCTTGCAGCTGACTGGCCTTGGTAAATCCCTCCCACTGACCTACCAACAGCAATCAAGACTCAACTACAAGAGGAGGGTACAGTCAGCCCACAAAAAGGGTGCAACTTGAGTACCCAGCCCTGGTGATAGGGAAGGCTATGCCACTGGACACTACAGAATACCTACTACATTAGGCTATACTACCAAGAAAGGGAGTCATAGCAGCTCTACCTAATTCACAGAAACAAACACGGGGAGGCTGCCAAAAGGAGGAGACAAAGAACCATGGCTCAAATCAAAGAACAGATCAAACTCTAGAAAAAGAGCTAAACAAAATAGAGAAATTGAATCTATAGGTATATAGTTCAAAACACTGGTTATAAGGATGCTCAAATAACTTAGAACTTCAACAGAATAAAACAGATCTAGTTAGAAATGAAGGATTCACTAATTGAAGTAAAGAACAACTTACAGAAAAACAACAGTGGGATGGATGAAGTTCAGAATCAAATCAATAATTTGGAACATAAAGAAGCAAAAAATAACCAATCAGAACAATAAGAAGAAAAAGGAATTCAAGAAAATAGGGATAGTATAAGCAGCCTCTGGGACAACTTCAACAGGTCCAACATTCACATCATTAGGGCGCCAGAAGGAGAATAGAATGAGTAAGAAATTGGAAATCTACTTGTAAAAATAATGAAACAAAACTTCCCTAATTCAATGAAGGAAATAGTCGTGCAAGTCCAGGAAGCACAGAGAGTACAAAACAAGATGAATGCAAAGAGTCCCACTCCAAGACATATAATTAAAATGCCAAAGGTTAAAGATAAAGAGAGAATCTTAAAAGCAGCCAGAGAAAAGCAGTTAGTTACCTACAGGGGAATTCCAATTAGACTGTCAGCTGATTTCTCAAAAGGCAATTTGCAGGCTTTGATTGGCAAGAAATATTCAGTCATGGAAAAACAGGGACCTACTGCCAAGATTGCTCTACCCAGCAAAGCTATCATTTAGAATCAAAGGGCAGATAAAGAGCTTCCCAGACAAGAAAAAACTAAAGGAGTTCATCATCACCAAGGCATTACTTTATGAAATGTTATAGGGGCATATTTAAGAAAAGAAGATCAAAACTATGAACAATAAAATAGAAACAAATACAAATCTATCAAAAACTGAATCTAAAAAAGCTAAGCAAATGAGAAGAACAGAGACAGAATCATAGACACAAAGAGCATTTTGATGGTATTCAGATGGGAGGGTGTGTGTGTCGGGGAATAGTAGAAGAGGTGAGGGGATTAAGAAGTACAAATAGGACAAAAGCCCTGGACTGGATGGTTTCACAAGAGAATTTTTACAAAACATTTATGAAGAGCTAACCCCTATCCTCAGATTATTCCAAAAAATCCAAAGAAAAAGTTAGAAGACTCCCAAACTCTTATGAAGCATCATCCTCACCCCAAAACCAGATAAAGACACAACAAAGAAAGAAAACTTCAGGCCAATATCGCTGATGAACATAGATGCTACAATCCTGAAAAAATATTGGAAAACCGCAAACAGCAATATGTTAAAAAAATCATACACCATGATCCAGTGGGATTCATCCCAGGGATGCAAGGATGTTACAATATTCACAAATCAATAATGATAATACATCACATAAAGAAAATGAAAGACAAAAATCACATGATCATATCAATAGATGGGGAAAAGCATTTGATAAGGTACAGCACCCATTTATGATAAAAACACTCAGCAAAGTGGGAATAGAGTGAGCATTCCTCAACCTAATAAAGGCCATATATGAGAGACCTATGGTCAACATCATACTCAATGAGCAAAAACTAAAAGCTTTCCCACTAAGATCAAGAACAAGACAAGGTTGTGCACTTTCACCACTTCTGTTCAACATAGTATTGGAAGTCCTGGCCACAGCAATCAGACATGAAGAAGAAATAAAAGGCATCCAAATTAGAAAAGAGGAAACAAAACTGTCATTGTTTGCAGATGATATGATAGTGTACATAGAAAAACCTGTAGACTCCATCAAAAAACTACTTGACCTAATAAATGAATTTGTCAAAACAGAAGGATAAAAAGTTAATATTCAGAAATCAAAGGCATTTTTTGTGCACCAACAATGAAATATCAGAAACAGAAATCAGGAAAAAAATCCCATTTGCTATAGCAACAAGTAAAATAAAGTAC
This sequence comes from Micronycteris hirsuta, assembly GCA_004026765.1. NCBI lineage: Eukaryota > Metazoa > Chordata > Mammalia > Chiroptera > Phyllostomidae > Micronycteris > Micronycteris hirsuta. Next base: position 59,858 of record PVJI01009607.1, read on the forward strand.
CTACAAATAAACCTAACCCGGGAGTTAAAAGACCTGTACTCAGAAAACTACATAACACTGAAGAAAGAAATTAAGGAAGGCACAAACAAATGGAAGCATACCATGTTCATGGATTGGAAGAATTAACATCATCAAAATGTCCATACTACCCAAAGCAATTTATAGATTCAACACAATCCCTGTTAAAATAACAATGGCATATTACACAGATATAGACGAAACATTTCAAAATTTATATGGAACTATAAGCAATCCCTAATAGCTGCAGAAATTTTGAGAGAAAGAAGAACAAAGTAGCAGGGATTACCTGATATCAAACTACATTACAAGGCCACTGTAGTCAACACAGCCTGGTACTGGCATAAGAACAGACACAGACCAATGGAACAGAACAGAGAGCCTAGAAATAAACCCAAGTCTCTATGGTCAATTAACATTTGACAAAGGGGGCAGAAGCATGAAATGGAGCAAAAATAGCCTCTTCAGCAAATGGTGTTGGGAGATCTGGACAGCTACATGCAAAAGAATGAAACAATCACCAACTTACACCATACACAAAAATAAAATCAAGTGGATAAAAGACATAAATATAAGTTGCGACAACATAAAAGTCCTACAGGAGAATGTAGGCAAGAAAATTTCAGATATTCCATGCAGCAGTGTTTTCACCGATATGTCCCCTAGAGCAACAGATATAAAGGAAAGAATAAACAAATAAGATATCAAAATAAAAAGCTGCATTGATAAAGAGCATTAAAATTACAAGAGAACCAACCATATGGGAAAACATATTTGTCAATGATACCTCGGACAAGGGTTTGATCTCCAAAATATATACAGAACTCACACGTCTCCACTCCAGGAAGACAAAAAACACAATTAAAAAATGAGCAAAGGACCTGAATAGACACTTCTCCAAGGAGGACATACAGAGGGCCCGGCGACATATGAAAAGATGCTCAGCATCACTAGCCATCAGAGAGATGCAAATGGAAACCACAGTGAACCCTGACTGGTGTGCCTCAGTGGATTGAGCACTGACCTGCAAACCAAAGGGTCACAGTTTCAATTCCCAGTCAGGGCATATGCCTGGGTTGCTGGCCAGGTCCCCAGTAGGGGATGTGCAAGAGGCAGCCACACGTTAATATTTTTCTCCTTTTGTCCGTCCTTTCCTCTCTCTAAAAATAGATTTTTAAAAAAGAAAACCACACTAGATACTACTTCACACCAGTGAGAATGCCATCATAAACAAATCTAGTGCACTATTGGTGGGAATGAAGACTGGTGCTGACACTGTGGAAAATAGTATAGAATTTCCTCAGAAAACTAAAAATGGAACTGCTTTTTTTTTTCATTACTTTATTGTTGTTCAATTACAGTTGTCTGCTTTTTCTCCCCTTCCCCCCACACTGCATTGAAACCTACCTCCCTCCCTTGCTCCCCCTTGGTTTTGTCTATGTGTCCTTTATAGTAGGAACTGCCTTTTGACCAGGTATATCTACTGCTGGGATTATACCTTAACAGCACTGAAACACCATTTCATAAAACCTATATACCCCAATGTTCATAGCAGCATGATTTACAATAGCCAAGTGCTGGAAGCATCCTAAGTGCCCATCAGTAAATGAATGGATGAAAAAAGTATGCTACATTTACATGATGTAATACTATGCAGCAGAAAGAAAGAAGGAGCTCCGACCCTTTGCAACAGCATGGATGGAACTGGAGAGGATTATGCTAAGTGAAATAAGCCAGGTGGTGAGGGACAAATACCATATGATCTCACTTATAAGTGAAACCTACTCAACAATCAAACAAGCAAGCAAAATATAACCAGAGTCATTGAAATTAAGACTAAACTGACAGTAACCAGAGGGGAGGTAGGAGGGGATAATGGGGAGAAAAGAGGAAGGGTTTTTAATTCTGCTCAGATCTTGCTTATTTCCTTCCTTCTACTTCCTCTGGACTGCCTTTGTTGTTGTTCCTCGAGTTCTTGTACGGATAAAGGTAGCTTGTTTATTTGAAATATTTCTATCTTTTTTAGGTAGGCCTGTATAGGTGTGAACTTCCCTTTTAGGACTGCCTTTGCTGTGTCCCAGAAGTTTTGTGTTCTTGTGAGTTCATTTTCATTTGTTTCCCGAAACTTTTTGATTTCTTCCTTGTTCTCATTCTTGACCCATTCATTGTTTAATAATGTGCTATTCAGTCCCCATGAGTTTGAGTGTTCTTGAATTTTGTCCTTGGCTTTGGTTTCTAGTTTCAGTCCCTTGTGATCAGAGAAAATGCTTGATACGATTTCAGCATTCTTAAATTTTTTGAGGCTTGTTTTGTGTCTTGTCACGTGGTCTGTTTTTGAACATGTTCCATGTGCATTTGACAAGAACGTGTATTTTGCTTCTTTGGGATGAAGCCCATTTGATCTAGGACATTGTTCAATGTTGGAATATCTTTGTTGATATTTTGTTTGGAAGATATATCCATTTTTGACAGTGGGGTGTTAAAATCCCCTCGTATAAGGGTGTTGCTGTCAATTTCTTTCCTGAAGTCCTCCAAGATTTTCTTTATATATTTCGATGCTCCTATGTTGGGTGCATATATATTTACAATGTTTATGTCTTCTTGATGGATTCTTCCCTTGAGTATTATGAAGTGACCTTCTGGATCTCTTTTTATGGCCCTTATTTTGAAGTCTGTTTTGTCTGATATAAGTATTGCTACCCTGGCTTTTTTTCCTGTCCATTTGCTTGGAAAATTTGTTTTCAGCCTTTCACTTTCAGTATGTGTATTTCTTCTGTTCTGAGGTATGTCTGATGTAGGCAGCATATGTGTGGGTCACTCTTTCTTATCCATTCAGCTATTCTATGTCTTTTGATTGCAGCATTTGATATGTTTACGTTTAAGGCTATGATTGATAGGTAATGATTCATTGCCATTTTTTCATACCTGTGTTCCCCTCTCTCTCACTCTTTGTCTTCCTTTTCTTAAAGCAGTTTCTTCAGTATCTCTTGCAGAGCTGCTTTGGTGGAGGTGTATTATTTTAGACTTCTTTTGTCTGGGAAACTCCTTATCTGGTGTCCTATTTTAACTGAGAGCCTTGCTGCATAGAGTAGTCTTGGTTGAAGGCCTCTGGTTTTCATTACTTGTGATATTTCTTGCCAGTCTCTTCTGGCTTGGAGCATTTCCATTTAGAAGTCAGCTGCTAGCCTTATTGGGTCTCTGTTGTATGATACTTCCTGTTTCTCCCTTTCTTTCTTTAAAATTCTCTCTTTGTCTTGGAATTTTGCCATTTTAATGATGATATGTCTTGAAGTGGTCCTCTTTGGGTTCTTCTTGATTGGGACTCTCTGTATTTCCTGGATTTGTATTACTTTTCCTCTCATCAAATTAGGGAAGTTTTCCATCATTACTTTTTCAAACAGGTTTTCTATCCCTCACTCTTCTTCTCCTCCTTCTGGTATCCCTATTAGATGGATATTATTACGTTTCATGTTGTCTTGCAGGTCCCTCACCACCTGTTTATTCTTTCTGAGTCTCTTTTCCTATTCCTGCTCTTTCTGGGTATTTTTTTCTACTTTGTCCTCCAGGTCGCTGATTTGATCCTCTGCTTCATCCAGCCTGCTTGTAATTCCTTCTAGTGTGTTTTGTATTTCCGAGATTTTATTTTTCATTTCTTCATGGTTTTTGTTTTAGTTTCTATTTTCCTTTTCATACTGTGTAGTTCTCACTCAGTTTCTTGTAGTTGTCTGTGATTTCCTCAAGCATCTTTATAACCATTATTTTGGATTCTACATTTGATAGTTTGCTTACCTCTATTTCATTTAGCTCTTTTAATGGAGAGTCTTCCATTCGTTTTGATTACATGTTCCTTTTTTTGTCTCCCCATTTTAGGTGACTATTTTTGTTTGTTTCTGTGCTTCCTGATGTTTTATTTTGCTAGCTGTCTTTGTAGGGTGAACTTCTAGGTAGGAATTCTGTGGGGTTCAATGGTGTGGTCTCTATGAGCTCCTTGTCTGGACTCTCTAGGTTTGCCCTTTCTTCTGTTTGTGTGGGCTCTCTTGTTGTACTTGGGTTTTTACCTTTTGGTGGTTCCTTTGTTGGTGGTTTCTCTCCTTCATCAGGTGTACTGATCTTTGCAGCTCCAAGCTATTCTTATATGTGATCAGTGGTAGGGGTTAGGCAAAATGGATTAAGATAGCAGGAGTGTATTTTATGAGATTTTTAAGTACCAGCAAGTAGAGAAGAGATAGGCGATTCTTTGGATAAGTATAGCATTAACTGTGATATTTCACCCAACTAGCCACTTTTTATAAAAGAGGAAAGAGAGATAACACTCTTTTTTTTTCTTTTTTTTAACTATATTTTATTGATTATGCTGTTACAGTTGCCCCATTTCCCCCCTTCACTCTCCCCTCCCCCTTACCCCCCTTTACCCTCCCTTTAGTTTTGTCCATAGGTCCTACACATAAGTCCTTCTGCTCCTGTACTTCCTATACTGTTCTAACCTCCCCTTGTCTGTTGTCTACCTCCCATTTATGTTGCCTGTTCTGTGCCCCATTCCCACCCTCTCCCCCTACCACTCCCCTGTTGATATTCCTCCATACCTCATATAACTCCCTTCAACATTTCATACAATAAAGGCTGGGTGGTGATGAACTTCTTGAACTTGACCTTATCTGCAAAGCACTTTCTCTGCCCTTCCATTCTAAATGAAATCTTTGCTGGATAGAGTATTCTT